>JAGDYQ010000011.1:6411658-6438516 GCA_021962125.1 Bulinus truncatus
GAGTAGGTTTATGAGTAGGTTTACGAGTAGGTTTACGAGTAGGTTTATGAGTAGGTTTATGAGTAGGTTTACGAGTAGGTTTATGAGTAGGTTTATGAGTAGGTCTATGAGTAGGTTGGCATTGAAGCAAATAAAAATCAACAAAATACAAGGCAAATAAGTCTTTGTTCTAGTTACACATTTCAAAAGAAATTGAATCCATTCTCCAGCGATCGAAACTCCCAAAAAACAAAAACGTTCAGCCAATGGAATTTCATGTGCTCGCTTTGTTTCCTTTAACAAGGGGTGGGGGGGGGGGGGAGAGAAGGAGGAGGAGAGGGAATACTCTTGATATTACCAAATACTTTATTTTAAAACGATCCCCTTCTCTCTCTCTCTCTCTCTCCCACACACACACACACACCGCGCCCTTTCCTCCCGCCCATGCTATGACCTAATACACACCTTTCATGGATTTTTATTTTGTAACTCCACCCAAAAGAAGAAAAAACAAAAACTTCACTTATCTCTACTAAAATTAAACGAGACCAAGAACCAACCGACTCACTCAGATAATCCCGTGCAGCCCGTGATACAAAAGGAAAAGTTTTTTTGAGATTATCATTTTTTTTTAATCAAAATGCAAACAGTGGGAAAAAAACCCAACCACACCCCGATAAGTGCTGAACCAATCACCGCTCAGAGATAAACACGGTTTCTTTTCAAACACACACACACATTCTAACACATACAACACACAACACACACACGCACACAAAAGTCATGTCAAAAACTCACACGCGTGCACATTCACAGATGCTTATACACACAGACACTTGGTGCTCACACATGCACACACGCAGAGGAGAGAAAGTCAAACACATACGGGGGTCATATCAAAAGCTCACACGCGCGCACATACACAGATGCTTACACACACAGACACTGGTGCTCACACATGCACACACACACACACACACACACACACACACATACACACACAGACGCCGTTACAAACATCCATTACACTACACCGGCACAGATCGATTGGGTCTGGACAGACCAACAGACCATTAGATTAATTAGTCCGTTATCAGAAAAAAAACAACATATAACCAGGTAGTAAACAGTTTTTATCAGGGGCTAGGTCTGCCTAGGATAACGTGACAGGCTTTCTTTGTTCATACCCCCCCCCACCCTTTTTTAAAAAAAAGAAAAGGTTAGAACTAATTAAATTACATAAATTCATACGTTTCTATGCAAAGAGATTATTGAATGAATTTTATCTGTGAAATTATATATTTACACCACATACATACGCAGGCCCGTGTGCGACCCTGTGCAAACGACTTTTTTTGGCGCCTTCTTCATAATCTGAAGAGTGCGCCCTTTCTTAGTTCGACGCCTTTTCCTAGTTCAGCGCCATGTTCAGCCACACAACCCACAGTACACTCTACCTAAACGTCTGAATACGTTCTTTCATTTAATCATGTTTTACACAAGTAGCCAGATATGATCAAATCGTTAAGATGACATTTAGATGTTACATGCAAACCGCATGACTAGGAATTAAAGAGTGCTTGACTGTCGACCTGACAGTCCCGGGTTCGATCCTCGGTGGGAACCAACGGGAATTTTTCATGGTGAAATTCGGTGTTAAGTCCCCCAAATCTACCCAGCTTCAAATGGGTAAATGATTAAAGATGGGGAAGTAAAGGGCGGCTGGGCGTTGTGCCAACCACACAATACCTTAATATGCCGTGGTTACTGAAACAGATGAATTCTTCACTTCATCTGCCCCGATAGCTTATTAGTTTAAAGAAATGTACTTTTACTGTTAAAGTATTACAACAAGAGCGTCTTACCCTCTTTCCCCACCCCCCCTCCAACCCCATTTCCTTTTCCAGCAACTGTGCAGCAAAATAGATACGGGGTTTGGGTTACTTCAGCAGGAGGCTCTGTTACATGTCCATTTTTTTTTAGAATTATCATCCATTACTTTTGACTACGTATAGATCGTTGTTTATGTTACTGCTAACTTCATGACAATAACTTTCAAAAGATAACGTTTAAAACAAAAACAGCCTTACTGAAATATAGTAATTATATTTAACTAAACGCTGGACATAAAAATTTCGTTGTTTTTATTTTCAAAGGGCCGAAAAATAAAACACGAAATAAACTTTTAAAGTTTTAAACAAACTAGACAAAATTTGGACGCTTATCTTATCAATAAAGGGTCAAGTGTGCCGGCAGTTTAAACAATGTTCTGGTATTCAGTACGTGTGTGTAACATGTGTTATATATGTGTGTGTGTGTGTGTGTGTTTTATGTGTGTAATGGGGGGGGGGTTCAGATAAGTGGACGGGGGTGGGGGCTGTTAACTGGCTGATTTACTGCTTGTGACTTCACCTTGTTAAATTATAAATATATATATAAAAAAAAAGCCAGGAGCAGATTGTAGGGGCTTGAATGCACGATAAATCAGATAACGCTTAATATTTTATTTTTTTGAAATCAATTCTCTCCATCCTCAATACAAGAACGATATATTCAATGCATTTTTAGACGCTAATGATATTTTCTTTTTCACAGCAATTAAAGTTTTGTAAACTGTTTTAAATGTTTGATGTATACGCAGGGTTGTCGTTGCGTTTTGGGCTTACAAGCTATTGTCCGCATGCCCGGTCCTCAAAAACGGGGCCCCGGCTAATTTATCACATGCATTTGAGTTTTCTTGGTAAGCAGGCCCGTAGCGTGCGAGGGGGCCGGGGGCCTCCCCCCTGCGAATTGTCTGGGCCCCCTCAGCTTATTTGTTCTACTTAGTAAAATGTATTACCTGCCCCCCCCGCACTATTGCCTGGCCCCTGCTGTAGAATGCCTGGCCCCTGCTGTAGAATTTTCACGCTACGGGCCTTTGGTAAGGCTCGTAGGATCCGTGACGAACTGATCTGTTTAAGGGTCACAGAAGGCTACTAAAATGGCGCTGGTTAAAGGTGTAAATAAGCACCCCTTCTTTACATATACAAATCAACACGTAAGAATTAAGGGAGAATACATTCTTCACAGAGTTATTGAACTTACAATTAGAATGCACCACATAAGTATGCAGTATGTTAAAAAAGTTGAAACGTAGTTGTTTACCGATAGACAAACAAAAAGGTAAACCAACATTCAGACAAGACAGTACATTAGAGCTGTGTCAGCCCAAGGTTGTTTGTTATTTATTGTCTGCCCATGTGTGTGTGTGTGTGTGTTGCTGGAGCAGTATTGTTGTAAGTCAGGTCGACTCAACACAGCTGAGCTGGACGAAACAATGAATCCGCCGAATAAAAGTTTTTTAAGTTTACGTTCTTTATTACTGCGCAGGAAACGAAACAAACAAATAATAATAATAAAAAAATAACAAAGGACTTTCTTAAAGTAGAAATAAAGGTATTGAGATGTAAAGGAGAATGCAACTTAGCTCAAACCTTTGTTTTTTTTTGCAACCAGTGACTTCCCTTTGAAATAAAGTTCACCCAAATTGTCAACTTTTTTAAAGTCAAATAGAAAGTGCTAGTATCTTCCTGGTGCATTCGAAATGTGCATCGCTTTCGGTCAAACTTTTGCCCGAGACAAACCTCTCATATTCCATCCCATTTTAATAGGCCACTATTTGAAACAAGTTTCATTAAATGTTTATTTTTTGAGAAAATATTATGTTTTTAAATTATTTTTTTCTACGAAAATATAGGCTATTACATGATGGATTTTATGGTTTGCTAATGCGAGCTAATATTTAGCTATAGTTCAGCAATTGTTTAGCCAATGTTCAGCTAATGTGAGCCAATGTTTAGCCAATGTTCAGCCAATGTTCAGCTAATGTTTAGCTAATGATCAGCCAATGTTCAGCTAATGTTCAGCTAATGTGAGCTAACATTCAGCTAATGTTCAGATAATGATCAGCCGATGTTCAGCCAATGTTCAGTCAATGATCAGCTAATGTTCAGCTAATGTGAGCCAATGTTCAGCGAAATCCGATTCCTCGGTCTCCCATAGCAACCTGTATCGACATCGTGGCACAAATGACCGGGGCTATTACAAAATATCTTGACAGTAACCCATGTCAACGAGATCATAAACTGACGCCGGAAACAGTTTATCAGGAATACTAGTAAAGGGGAGGAAAGAATCTTTGTTTTTTTTAATGTTTGATCCAGATAAAAAAGACAAACGAGCTAGGATTAAATAGTTTCGAATTTAAGTTATGGAGAGTAAATCACTGGTTTTGATCATTCCCTTTGAAAATCTGTTGTTTTTTTTTTAAATTTATTATTTATTTCTATTGCACCACTGCGTTGATTGGGACTGGTAGGCGACGTGTATCCAAAGTATGACACCGTCGCCATGACAACAAGCAACAACGATAGCAGCCCGTATGAGTCTTGTTTAGAGATTATTGACATTTTTGTCCGGTTAGGCTCTACGGCTTCTAAACAAGTGAAGATGTTTTTGTTTGATTTATTTTGTTTTAAGGTGAAAGATGTACTACACAACGTAGGCCTATATTTTAGTAGGTAAAAAGATTCAAATGTTTCTAAAAAAACTGGCAATGTATTACATTAGACACTCGACTATTGGCGGAATGGGGTCAGCACGTAAACAGCCATAAGAAATTTTATTACAGAAAAATCTCAAATTTATTCGTCATTTTATTAAGGATAATAATTTTTACAACTTGGACGGATAGTAGCAAGTCTGCCGTATTGTAGGAGGGGAGGGGGGTTATGATATTGTTCAATAAATCTATAAATCAGTCAATCTATTTATCAATCAATCAATTTATCAGCCGGAAAGGCTGATCCGGCCCCTTCCCCCCGGTCGCCTCCCGGGCCTTCGCATTATATTTAATCTGTACTCTATTATCTAAACACTCTATTCTCCTGCTCTTGGTCCGGCCCTTTTGTAAAATTTAAGAATCAACCGTGGCCCACGAGTCGAAAAGTGAACCCACCCTGAATATATAATTAAGTATAGAAAAAGGGAGAGAGAGAGAGAGAGAGAGAGAGAGAGAGAGAGAGAGAGAGAGAGAGAGAGAGAGAGACACACACATGCACACAGAGACAGGGTGTAGTTCGTGGACTATTTCTGTGGAAAAAAAGTAACCTGCCCGTATCAATGTTCTCCATCCCCTCCCTCCCCTCCGATTCCCTCATATGGCCCGTTGCTTACGATACAGCCGGACTATATATTACTATATATTAACATTTTATTTGTTTAACTTTGTATCTCAAAAGCCAATGAATGTGAGTCTGACAGTGACGGCTAGTGTCACTGGAACAGGTCGACTACTGTTTGCATGTAGCTATTAAACATTCTATGCCTGGATTGGTTTAAAAATCTAAATTTTTAAATAATGATATAGGCCCTATTTTCTTCCCCTCTCTCATTATGCACCACGCACAGCAGACACAAACACACACACTGAAACACACACACACACACAAGGTGTCGGACATCTTATTATGCTGTCGCCTAGTACTCACTGAATGTACAGTGACCAACAAATATGTCCGTCTAATAAGCTACCACACACACACACAATGTCGCTACCAGGTCAATCGTTATTTTCTGATCGGGTTTATGGTTGCTAAGCGACAGATGGAAAAAAAAAACGAATTTTGCCGATAAATATAAACAACAAACAACTGATACAATGAAGGGGAAAATTCTGATTGGTCTAAAATCAGAGGTATTTACCAGTTTTGTGGGCTTTATAATGATACGGTGCTTTTCAAACTGTTGTAATTCGCCACCCACCAAGAAACCTGTTCGGTTTTTACAATTCCACAAGTAAAGAAAAAAAAATTCTCAAACTATTAATATTCTCGATAAAGTCTTGAACATATTTTTGGTGTCTCACTTCAAGTCAGGTTGTGACCTTCCCGATGTGTCTCGACCTACACTTTAAGAAACTCTGCAATCGACTCATTAATATATATATATATATATATATATATATAAAGTGAAGGAAGGTGATGCGGTATGTAAATAAAGGTAATTTATGCCAGAGCTTTACATATAACCAACTTTAGCTCCACCTAGATCTATACTTCATACCAAAGTCTCCATTAATTCTAGAATACGAAATATATAAACACAACCCCCCCCCCACACACACACAAATCACTGAACTATAAATCTCTTAAATAAAATGTGCGACTATTGAACAGTTTTCATTAACAAGACATTCCAAAGACTGGAGCACATTGAACATGACTAGATAACTCCTCAACACAAGTACTCTTCCCTGATTCAATTAAAAGGGCAATTAATTACTAAATAAAACTAATTACAGTATAAGTTTTCGTTACGTAGAAACTAGAAATAATATAATTTAATTTTAAAAGAAAGTGAATGTTTTTGTTTGAGTTGTTACCAACTTAATTTTTAAATAGTTTTTAAACTAATTAAAACCATTTAAGTTACAAAACCCATCCTAAAATTGTAATGTAATTGACTAAAAGGTTTGAGTGACTTATGAAATCCTCTGGTAATTATATTTAAAAAAACTAATAGTCATCTATTTATATTCTTTTTTCTAGTTTTTCATTCTGTTGGAGTGAATTTTCAAATAATTATAATCAATAGTAAAATATAAAAAAAATTCAGTTCTTATGAAATGGTGCACATTACGTATGTGAATACACTAAAACATGTTACTAAAGCTACAGCCCCAATCAGTAACAGATGACATGAAAGAAATAATATATGTACACAGGTAGATATCGATCTATCAATCCTAAGCATGTAGCTTGGTGAGGAAACAGGAAACATGGAAGGAAAGAAGAGATGGGTATGTCTGGTGGTGGGGGGGTGTGTGTGTGGTGGAGGGAGGTAGGGGTTAATCGGGATCAGTGTTGTTACCTGAGATTACACCAGGTTGTCCTTGCCAGAGTTACAGCACAAACAGAAGGACAGAATGACTGCCAAGAACTAGGAAGTTGAAAGGACAATATAGATCAGTTGGTCTGTATGTGCAGTTTTTTTTTTAACGTTTTAATGCAATGACGGAAAATTGTGAGCATAATAGAAACTTTTCATCTTAATAATATTTTGAACATTTGGTTTTGAGGTAAAAGCTGGTGAGTTGACTTCCGGGAGCATTGACCTCTTTATAGAGATCGCAGGGCCCACGGTGGGGGTGGGGTGGAGAACTCCAGGGAATATAGGATTCCCTGAAGGGGGAACTATTGTTATAGAAGCAACGCCCCTGGTGGTGGGAGCCCCACATTTAGAAGACATTTTTGGAGTCCCATCATTGAATGTTTTTTTTTTATTTTATAAATTTAAAAAATCAATGAATTCAAATTGTTCGTGGGAGAGCGGAATTGTTATTTGTTGACATGTGACTGCATTCTGTTGATAGTTAATTTTGTATGTTATTTGTTGACATGTGACTGCATTCTGTTGATAGTTAATTTTGTATGTTATTTGTTGACATATGACTGCATTCTGTTGATAGTTAATTTTGTATGTTATTTGTTGACATGTGACTGCATTCTGTTGATAGTTAATTTTGTATGTTATTTGTTGACATGTGACTGCATTCTGTTGATAGTTAATTTTGTATGTTATTTGTTGACATGTGACTGCATTCTGTTGATAGTTAATTTTGTATGTTATTTGTTGACATGTGACTGCATTCTGTTGATAGTTAATTTTGTATGTTATTTGTTGACATGTGACTGCATTCTGTTGATAGTTAATTTTGTATGTTATTTGTTGACATGTGACTGCATTCTGTTGATAGTTAATTTTGTATGTTATTTGCTGACATGTGACTGCATTCTGTTGATAGTTAATTTTGTATGTACATATTTTCCAACATTGGATGTGTCACTGTTTTAAATATCTCACATCTTTAGCTCCTAATAAAATAAAAACGTTACTCAAAGTTTTTCTTTTATTTGATTAAATCCCATCGATCAATTTCTCGCACCAACGCTGATCAGATTAAGGACACTCAGTTTGAGTATAACACTAAATAAATGTCATAAATTAATTTTTCCATCTTTTAGAAATGACATGACCAATTATTATTATAATACATTATACTTTTTTGTTTAGCGGAAGGAAATTTTAACATATTTAGGGAATTAATCTACAATGAAGATTGTCTGAGAGTAGAATCGAAACAGTTGTGGCTGCCATGCCCTGACAACTCTATTAGCTTCGGCACCAAGTATAGGATGCACAAGTTATTGGTGGTCCCTCCCACTCCCACACTCCTATCTTGCCCTACGGTTGAAATCGTGAAAGCAGCACACTTAGACAGAAAGAAGGATACATGCATTTGAGTCAAGTACCTGAGATAGTCGCTCCAAATTTCAGAAATGGAGCATAAGACCAAGACCTTTGACAAAGATAGAATTAGAAAACTGGTATGCCCTAAGAGACTTCTGGCTACAGTGGGAAAAAAAGCGAAAGCCGACTTGGCCAGGTCACCTTTTACGTTGCAACACCCTTTGCAAAACTAAAATGTAGGGCATCCTGTGAAGGGAGGGGCCGTGCTAGAAAGAACTTGATTGCCAAGACAGGGCAAAATGAAATGCAGCTTCTGTGCAGGCGATCACACCACAACGGGGGAGTAACAGTAACAGAGAAACCTATCCACCGCCATTTCACAATATAAAAGAAAGGACAGGGCTACCAATGAATGAATTAAAGACAGCGACTCTGGATAGGCCAGGGGTCGGCAGCCTTTTGAGACGGAAGAGCCAAAAGTTATAATTGACAATTTTCTCAGTTTTTAAAGAGCCACTAAAATTGTTGTTGCAATATTATGGTATTTGATTAGGATTAGGCACATACAATAATATAATTATTATTATTATTTGCACATGGAACTGGAAGGCATCGAAAGAGCCGCATGAAGCTCGCGAGCCGTAGGTTGCCGACCCCTGGGATAGGCAACTATGGAGAAATATGTTTGTTAATGTGTACATTTGGTCGTCCCCCCCCCCACCCAACGACCACATTGTTAATAGTATGAAGATGATCCACTGCAGTGTCCCTGAGGTTTCCACATGGACTAGTGAATGAATGAAGATAATCTCGATTAAGAAGGTGCAACTCAGTTTAATGCACTTTCATTTAACTTGCGACTGCGTCTGAAACATTTGAAGCAATGAAAACTCTTACCTCAATCACGAATATGGCGATACCAACACCGATGAAAATCCACTTGTTGTCTGTAATAAAACTGACTGACTTGTCCACACATCCCTGAATTAGAAAAAAATAATATTGTTTTATATACCGAAATAAGTTCAAATAACTGCCAGCATTTTAAAATCGTAATTTATTTTTTCAAATACCACGCTTTATGACAAAGTTTTTTTTTTTAAATTTTAAACACTTTGTTCATTTCTGTATCAGTTAAAATACTTTTTATCCTAACAAAAAGCGCTTATTTGACAGACAAGTGCGTTGGTTCAATGGATGCCACGTTTACGGTGACAAACTTCATAAAATATAAAAAATAAAACCGGGGATGAAAGGGGAAAATTATTGTAAATCAGAAAAAGAAAATGTCTTTAACCATAAAAATCAAATCCCTAGTAGGGAATAGGACAATGTTTATGAAACAATTAATTTTTATTTTGCTATTACTAAAAATGTGTATACTTTTAATTTTGTTGTTATTTAATCCATTGCTTGTTAATCTTTAAACTAATCTACGGTCTTCCCAAGCTGGATTATTTCTGACCTTAATTTGTAAATCATTTATGTATTACAGTGATTTTAAAAGTAAGGGTTAGGTCCAACCAGTGGGTCTCGAACTGGTCGGAAGTGGTTCACTGACCCCTTTAAACGGCTATATCGGGTCTATGTCCCATTAACTTTAGCTTTTCTTTTTTTTTTTTTCGGCTTTGCTGGTGAACCCCCATATTGTTTCACAGCTGGTCACGAAATACGAAAATGCTCGAGAACCAGAGAACCATCGGTCTATTTTAATAGCCATCGCTTTCGTTGTAGGCATGATTACTACACCCGCAGGCTACAGTATTGAGTACATTTACAAATGCAGTTCCTTAACACACAGATACATGGAAGTGATAAGGCAGAAAAGTAGTGCCGAGCATGGACACTTTTTATTTCAAAGTAATACAAATTAAAAACAATTAAACTTTATAAATACCAAAAAAAAAAAAAAAAAACATAAAACAAATAAAAAAAATCAATAAATGTATGGAAGAAGAAATGATAAAACGATTTTATAGCATCAGCAGCAATACTTACTTTTTGATAACTTTCAGAGAAAGGATGGACTAAACACTTTTCTCTATTGTCCCACGTAGCTGAATTATTTAAATTCTCAGTTCCCTCAAAGTCGTAGCCGCTGCAGCATGCAATAGGAACTGTATTATTCACAGTTTTGTATTGGGGGGGTCGATACTGCGATTGAAATGTCTGAGTTAAGTTGACGAAATCTTCACGCCCTGAGGCTCCGCAGCATTCTAGCTGTAAAAAAATTGAAATAAAATATAATCAGGCGACAAAGGTACTATACAATAAATTACCTTCAACTTTCTGTCCGATTTTGTCTCTACGTACGCAGAACTAACAAACCTATTTGTCTATACATACACAGGTCTAACAAACCTATTTGTCTCTACGTACGCAGGTCTAACAAACCTATTTGTCTCTACGTACGCAGGACTAACAAACCTGTTTGTCTCTACGTACGCAGGTCTAACAAACCCGTTGTCTCTACGTACGCAGGTCTAACAAACCTATTCGTCTCTACGTACGCAGGTCTAACAAACCTATTTGTCTCTACGTACGCAGGTCTAACAAACCTGTTTTTTCTCTACGTACGCAGGTATAACAAACCTATTTGTCTCAACGTACGCAGGTCACTAAACCTAAAAGTTCTCTCTTTAGCCCTTCCCCCTATAATAATAACAACTGACAACTCTAAACAGATACATTTTAACTTCCATCTTTTCCAGAGGTGCCAGCATGTTTTCTTGGTATTTATCTTTAAAAAAAAAGTCTGCTTATAAGTTAAATTCTACTCTAAAGAAGAAAATTATTAGACAAAGTTACCCTTTTGAAAACCAAGTTCCAAGTCTTGCTTGAGCCGTTTTTGTAATCTTCATGGTATTTATCGTCTATATGTTTACTCAGTTCTTTTTTAGTATTATCTTCAATCTGTAACAAAGTAAATAGATGAATGAATCAACCACATGATATGCCCGTCCAACGATCTATGTAGCCTTTACCTTTATTTTAAAAGTAGGTATTTGCCCATAATTGTAAATGAAAACCTTTATAAACTAAGTGCAGTAACTCTATAGCTGTCTGGTTGTTGAAAACAATAATTAACTATAAACAATTTACATAAACGTCTCATCAAAGACCCATTTTTAAAGTAATCATTTTTCAAACTCTTGGCATTAAGTAAAGTTGTCATCGCCCAGAATGCCATCTCAGGAAATGAAATGTAGAATTCATTTGTTACTGCAGCCATTGCATGTAAAGGGCTTGTGTAGTTTGCATAACGCCCGACCGCCTTTTACTAAAGTCAGGGTACCCATTTAAAGCTGGGTGGAATTGAGGTATTTTTAACCATCTTTCGCCAGAACCTGAAATAATGTACGCGATTGTTAACGGGAATAGATTCCCCAATTATAGCCGTAGTGTTTCTTATAAGTCGTGAAGTTAATTCGATCGATACCATCTTGTCATGAGTGTCAAGACGTATCCGAGATCCGAGTGAGCTTAATATTTGAATCTGCAGAGCCTTTCTTAGGGATAGACAAACAAGGTAGCTGCCTAGTGCCCACCCACCCCTGCTGTTGTTAGACACAATGAAGGTCAACCGAGCACACGTCAGTGCCGGCCTAAAATGTATTAGCAGTTTCAAAGATTATTATGTACGGCTCCAATGAGCAAGTGGTACCTTTAGCGTTTTCGCTACTCATGTACCTTTACATCAGATTAAAAAACTAAGTTTTCATTGGTTCCCAGTATGTACACTTGCCTAAGACACCCAAATGTTCCTTTGCCTAGCCACCCCCTTTCACACACACATGTACCTCTGTTTAGGAACAACAACAAAAAAAAAAAAACAGAGAAAAAAAAGAATCTGTCACTAGTTGTAGAGAATAAAGTGCCAGCTACTTGTTGTTCTAATATACAATGTCTGCAGGAAACGAACGTTTGCCACGGTGGTGCTCCACAAGACACCGCATAACTATAAAAAAAATTCTGTACTTACATCTTTGGCTTTCACACCAACAAAGATAACAATGGCGATCTCAGCAATCAGTAGAATGGTTACAATGATGGCATACTGTGGAGGTGAGCAAAAGAAAAAAAAACATCTTAATGGGCTTAATAGTATTTGTATTTTTGACAATTCCTTACAAACGTTATAGAAAATTCTACATTGTTATTGTTTCGGTCAAAATGGTATGGCACCTGCATACAACGTTGTACATGGGGGATGGTCAACCCTGCCAGCCAGACATACAAAGTTGTACATGGGGATGGTTACCCCTGCCAGCCAGACATACAAAGTTGTACATGGGGATGGTTACCCCTGCCAGCCAGACATACAAAGTTGTACATAGGGATGGTTACCCCTGCCAGCCAGACATACAAAGTTGTACATGGGGATGGTTACCCCTGCCAGCCAGACATACAAAGTTTTACATGGGGATGGTTACCCCTGCCAGCCATTTCCCTTTGAAAAGGAACGGATAGTAAGAATGTTTACTTTATTATTACCATTTCATTAAAAAAATCTTCTTATGTCTTTTTAGGTGAACGCGATAAGCAACAATCATTTTATTGAAAACATTTATTACTATTATATTTACCCATTACAAAAAAAAAACGCGAGGATTAAAAAAAAAGTTACTCACGAAGACCAAAAGGCACTTGACTTTACAGCAGCCCCCAATGAGTCCCATGATTGACAGGACCACGATGAAGGCGCCGAAGATGATAGCACCGAGCCCCAAGGCCTCGCCTGCAATTTTGATGTCCAGGTTATCGGTGTCAGGGAGGTCGAAAATGGTGCTGACATCTTTCCATCCATTCACTTTGAAGACAATACCCGCTATCAAGGCAGCCAGACCAAACAACTGAGGAAGTAAAAAACACATTTTATACATATGATCACTACCTTACAAAGCTCAGTTTTAAATCTATAATTATGATCGCCGAATAATTCGTGAACCGAACCGTCGTAAACCGGAGCATACATGAGTCCTGGCCAGAAGTTTTTGAAATCAAAAGCTTGAATATTTGTTGAAAGGAAGAAAGGAACATGCAAAATATGTCGTCTCTTAGCTATCGTTTTTAAAAATTAAGACAATGGTCACGAGCCGAGACGGGCATTGTCAGTGGCTTAGCGAGGGTATGCAGGGGGGGAGGGAGGCATCATGCCCTGGGCGCTACTCACAAAGTGGCGCCAAATGGTATATTTTACATATAATATTACATTGTTTTCCAATGGTGGGGGGGGGGGGCACTAAACGGGTATTGTGCCCCGGGCGCGAGTTAAGCTCGCTACCCCACTGGACATTGTTAAGGTCTTAAGCTGGTTAATAAACAGTTCAACTTCCGATATTTAATGAGTTTAAGTTTCACCTTATTGAAAGTTTCACTTTAATGGAAGTTTCACTTTAATGGAAGTTTCACTTCAATAGAAAAGAGACATTGAAATGGCCATATTTGTGTACGTATTAAAATTGTTCATATTTTTTTATTGAAATAGTTCATAATAAAGGCGAATAATGAAGTTAACATGGCGAATACGGGATCCGCCTTACAAGCGCCTTTTAAGCATCAAAGCTAATTTTAAGAAGCTACTGTCGTGCTATTATCAGGTGACGCCAAATTCTCTCCTCCATATTTATAGTAATTTTTGTTTTCAATATAAGAAAAACATTTACTTGAAAAGAGTGGGGAGAAGGGGGGAGTTCTAATTATCATGATAATTAGATAATAAGAAACAATAATCCATATAAAAAATAAGTTTTTTTTAAGATAATAAGTAAATAGTTGAACAAACTTTGCTACTATGTAAAATCAGTTATGTGCTGCCAGAAGATACGCCATGTGTTTGTGGTGGGTGACGCCCCTGAAAGGATGAGACGTTTATCTCGTATATTCTATAAATCACAAATGGGGACGGTTTTATGGTGCCGCTTTTTCATCCCTATCCTAGCCATTGTCATGGAGGCACCACGGGAGGGATAGTATTTGACCGGACACAATGGAATTCGAACGCGCAAACCTCAGCATGCAGATCGCGTGAAAATCTGACTCGCAACCAAAAGCACCACTCTGCCACCAATGCCAGGTATACCTTTCTCTGGCTCTTTTATTGGTCAGCGGTGCTAAGTCATGAATAACTACTTTGAATAATCTTAATTCATTTTTAACATTAATAGCTAAACGAAACTATTGTAGGTAGATGTACATGTTCAGTTCTGAATAGAGAAGGGTATATTTAAAATCATTAGGTACACTCTTAATCAAAATGTTAAAGTCAAAAACGGAAGTTTAGGTCTAATTTAAATGAATTGGTTCAAAATGAAAGCCCAGGTAAAAATTGAAATGTATTAGTCTAACTAAAATGAGATTAACTGATCTAGTTGTGGTTCTAAATAGAAAGCATAGATCAATTGTGATCACGAATGAGATGGATGTAGTAAAATGGTTAATTAACAGTAACATATATAGATCACGTTGGGTTGCACAAAACTCATCAAAAAATCGCTGCCATTAGAAAAGCATTTGGCTACTAATTGAGGGGGGGGGAGTTATGGTCGTGCGATAAAGCGCTGGACTGTCCACCTGAGGGATTCGATCTCCGGTGATGACCGATAGATTTTTCAGGTCCATTGCATTATCGGCTCTGGTGGAAATGAAATAAGGGCATTATGTGATTTATAGGATCTAAAAGATTTCATCTCTTCCTTACCGGAATTTTCCACACACACACAGGTCTAAACTGACAGTAGATCGTATAGGTTTTAACTGAGACCTAATTACTGTCAAAGTCTTGAAGAGAGTGTAAAAGGCGAGGTGTAAAGGTGTAAATTGTAAGACTAAGTTGAGAGGTGTATTCCAAAGTAAGGAGTGATGGTCTAAATTAAGAGGCGAAGGTCTAAATTAAGAACTTTTTATGAAAAAAAAATAAATTGTCAACTTACCAGGAAAATCAAGTTGATTGTCACCACAATAATCTTACTCAAAGTTTCCCCCGCCGACATTGTTACGTCTTTTTGTATTTACTACTTTGTATTTTAGCACCTTAAATTCAAATTTAGTCTCTATAACGGAGAGTAAAAAAAAAATTTGAGTAAATATTTAGGCATGCAATTATTGTATTTAATATATCGCAGTGGCTACGGTTACGTCGGACGCCATTTTTTTATAATAGGAATAGGGCCGTAATACGGCCATAGATATTAGAGTTAGGAATAGGGTTAGGGATAGGGTTAGGGATAGAGTTAGGGTTAGGGATAGGGTTAGGGATAGGATTAGGGATAGGGATAGGGATAGGGATAGGGATAGGGTTAGGGTTAGTGTGTGGAGCAATATCTATGGCCGTAACCCGGAAAAAAAAATACGGGTTACGTCGGACGTAACCGTAGCCACTGCGTTGATATATTTAGGTGTGTGATGGCAAAAATGATGAGAAAATGTTTTTTTTTTAATATTAATGAAGAAATCGCTATAAAAAGATTATTTTCGTTCATAAATAGGACCAAATAAGTCTCAGAAAAAAAAGAGCTAACAAATGCTATTTACTTCCAAATGAATTCAATGGACACTGTACTACCACCACCACACTCGGAAGACGAATGAAGCGTCGGTTGCCCGCTCGCAGCTTATAAACAAAACTCCCAGCACGCACGCCTATCAGTGGAATGACGTGCAAGCGTCATATGTCTAAAAATAGATCCTCTATCTCGGACGACAGGGAAAAAAAATGTATTTGTAAGTTTGTTTGACTGATTAGGTCAGAAATATGTATTGAGATAATAATATGTGCGTTTATTGTCATTGGATTTTCGTGGGACTTAAATTTATAAATCATTTATTGATTTTTAAATAGAAAGCAATACGTTTTTGTCCCAATATCTTTTTTCAGTCGTCAAGTAAATGTACTATTTTAAAATTATTTTTCAGTGGGGAGCGGAAACATTCGTCCAGCACTCCTTTTTTTTTTATTTTCGTGGATCCATCATTGAAAGGTGTTATTATTACCGGCAGGGTTGTTAACGACACTCTTAAATTGTATCGTCAAATACCGATACCAATACTTCATGAAAATAGTATCGCCAATACCAATGCAAATACTCAAGTAAAAATGGAATGTATTGCCAAAATCGACACCAATACTTTTGAGAACAACGAAATATTATTATTTAAAATATAAAGAGTGCAAGTTTTTTTTTAAGTTTTTATATGATCGACAGATCGATCAAAAAAAGAAATAAAGTTTTCTTTTCTGTCGTTTATTGAAACATTGAACAAATAGTTGATAGAAAGAAAGTAAATGAATGTAAGAATATAAGAATAACATTTTTAGATTTCGGCGCACAAAGCAAAAAAAACGTAAACATTTCCTTCAATTAGCTGACCGTGGGGTGGGGAGGTGGGTAGTGTTAATATTGGTAGGGTTGATGGCAATGATTACTAGTAATGATTGAATGTATGTAGATTACTTATAAATAAGGTATTAAAATCGCTATTTTTTTTTTTTTTTTGCAAATATCTAATAGTAGCAATAGAAAAGTATTGGTATCGAGTATCGAAAATTTGTCAGTTAAAATGTATCGGCGACACACAAATCAATACTTGTTACAAAAAGGATCGGCAATACAGCAACCAATACTAAAAAAAGTATCGCCGATACTGTATTGGCTGATACCGATACTTCGATACTAACAACCCTGATTACCGTTACTAGTTCTCGGAAAGGGCAAATCAAGTGAAACAAAAAATTATGGTCAATGGTTAGAATCTCTAGTGTTGAAATTACCTTTACTAATCGTAAACACATGTTATGAAAGGACAAATAAATAATTTAAGTAGATATAAAAAAGAAAAAAAAACAACTTTTTTCATTATGTTTCTGATGAGTAGCCCATAGGTATAATAAACTAGTATTGACAGCCAACACAGTGATATCCACCCCCCCCCCCAAGGTTTCCATTAAAAAAATCTGGGCAAAGTGTGTATGTCATGTAAGTGTGTATGTCATGTAAGTGCGTATGTCATGTAAGTGTGTATGTCATGTAAGTGCGTATGGCATTTAAGTGTGTATGTCATGTAAGTGTGTATTTATTTTTTATATTTTCATTTCTAGCAATAACAGATTACACTGAAACATTTAAAAGTGTTGGAATGCACAGCTGTAATAATCATGTGGTACATTCATAATGGGTAAAAGTTATGGCATTTATAACAGTACCAGCTGTACCCTGCAAAACCTTTGCATAGAGTTATATCCCCTCAGGCTTGATCGGTAGGCTAGGTTATTTTTTGGTTTCGGGCAGATCCGATTTTTTCATGATTGTATTTTAAATTGGAATGCTGTATTAATTATGTACTTTCGATTTAACGCAGAACCCAAATCGCTATTATATATATTATTTGTTGTACACTTTTAAAAGGTCCTTCACCTGAAATTTGTTTCTACTCTTTAAACTTAATAATTAAAAGTCATTTTGTTTTGCCCGACTCAAGTAATTTTCAACACAAGAGTAGGTGTGGCGCTTTCAACAAAAAATGACCAAAAAAAAAGTATATTAGGTAGATGAGTGCAACATATCTAATATTATTAATAAGAGAATTATGGGATGCTTTGCGCTTCACAAGCCCATTCGAGTTTATGTTGCTCGACCAACGGACCTGTTGCACCCGCTGCTCTGTGGCTATGGTCTGACCGTGAGAGAATGTAGAAACGGATGCTAAACAACAATATCATTTTTGACTACGTATGTAAAAAGTCATTTCTAGACATTAAACTTCATAAGCACACTCATCCGTGAATAAGAAATTATATTGCGTGGAAATGACTGGATGGTTGAAACTCGTGAGCAGAACAGGATAATAAAAGTAGGTTAAACCGTTTTGTACTTAAAGGAAGGAGAAAAAAATTAGTCAAATACTTAACGGGATTACATTCATAGTTGCAATCAGTGTACACACATACACACATACACACACACACACACTAACATGACTCACTATGTGAAGTGATAAATCAAGACTTACACATGCAAACATACAATCAGAGACGGGTACACACAAATACAAACATACAGACACACACATACACTGACAAACAGACACACACATATAACACACATGCGAACACACAACACACATAAAACGCAAATGTAAAAATTCGAGTTTGGCTTGGGCCCTTTTCAGTAGTCAGGGGCCACGGCGTTCACCCGGTGCGCCCGCCATCACATCCGCCTCTGCCACCAACTGGGGCCCTTTTGATTTCACACCCCTCCTATTCCAAATTCGTTATACAGCAGGTCATATAGCAGATAACTCTTCCCAACGGGGCCTCTAAAGGAACGGACCCCCATGCATGTGTTAGGGTTGTACTTCTCATGTAGCGGCCCTGCGTTAGCTAGCCAGATTTAGTGAATTATTTTGAGGCTCTGAAAAACAAGACCAACGATATGACGGCAATGCAAATGAAACATGTGGCATTTAGTAAATAAACCAAGAACTTGTTTGCAACTAGGATAGCGTTCATTATTCGAGCACAGCTTAGACTTAAGTAAATGTTACAAAACGAAGACAGCGTCAAAGTAGGATAACGCTGGGTAAACAGAAATGACTCAATACGAAATTTAGAAAAATGACTTTAAATTGACTTAATCTCATTATTAAAAGTTTTTATTTAATTTGGGATAAGAAATTTGTTCTTGTTTTTCGGCGTCATATGGTTAAATAATAATATACGGAGTACAAGTATAAATTGATATGCATAGACATATACCTAACTAATCATTCACACAAACAAACACGAAAAAACAAACAAACTCCCACACTAACACATATCAAGACATACTAAGACAGACATTCAGATAGTAGAACATACACACATGCGTTATATTATGACCTGACTTTTAAAAAAATCCAGGCCAAGCCAAAGTTGTTATTTTCCCTGTGTGTGTGTGTGTGTGTGTGTGTGAGAGAGAGAGAGAGAGAGAGAGAGAGAGAGAGAGAGAGAGAGAGAGAGAGTTTGTGTGTGTGTGTGAGTGTGTGCAGACATCAACACACTTAAATTCCCATTCTTGACTTCATTACACTTTATTCTTCGTATGCAGGTGTGCACATTATACCTGTTTTTATTACCTGTCTTTCTTGGATTATGTATTATTGCAATTTAATTTTATTAAAGGAATTGAGAAATTTGAATTCCTAAGTTGCTAATCCACTTGAGGTACGCATACCACACTTTGTGAAACACTACACTAATACCGGAAGCTCTCGTTAGTACGGACTGAATAGTTGCTGCTCTTTTAACAATTGAACTCTGTTCCTGTGTCATACATTCCAGCTGGCTCAGTGGTCTGTGAGGCTGTGAGCCAGATTTGTGTTGCGCGGGTTCTATTCCTAGTTACGTCAGTAACCTAAATCCAACCATGGTCTCTCCATGAACATTTCCTTCCTTGACTATGGACTTAGTATAAAAGAGAACCACAAAACTGTGATCATATCTATCTATCTATCTATCTATCTATCTATCTATCTATCTATCTATCTATCTATCTATCTATCTATCTATCTATCTATCTATCTATCTATCTATCTATCTATCTATCTATCTATCTATCTATCTATCTATCTATCTATCTATCTATCTATCTATCTATCTATCTATCTATCTATCTATCTATCTATCTATCTATCTATCTATCTCATCAGTGTGTGTGTTTGTGTATATCCATATAAGTTGACGCTTAAATGACCGAATAGTTAAGGCATACGTCTGAGTAGCGCTATGGTCTATCAGTAGCTTTACCATGCAAAATCTATTTTCACTTAGTTAAGCTGGTAACTAAAAATGGTTAAACATTTAGTTAGTAGCTTTTGCCCACCGCGGGACGGATGGCCGAGTGGTTTAGATACTCGACTGTCAACCTAAATTTCCTGGGTTCAAACCTCTGTGAAATCCATGGAATCTTTTCTAGGTGAAATTTGGTGCAAAATCGTCCCTAAAGTCCACCCAGCTTTAAATGGGTACCTGATTAAAGTTGGGGAAGTAAAGGCGGCTGGGCGTTGTGCTCAGGGGCGCTTTTTCAACTAGGCACAGTAGGCATTGTGCCTAGGGCCTACTTTTCAAGGGCCTATGAAAGTCAGAACATAACTATTTATAACCTTGTGAGAGGAGCACGTCAAGCTGCAGTGCTGTAGATCTGTAAATTACGGTATGTTAACTTTTCGGCTCTTTATCTTAGCATAGTCACATATGACGTCCTCAAAGTTTATTTAGATTTCAAATCGCAAAGAAGTGCGGGTGCATACTTGAAAAATATTAAAAATGAAGATGGGGAAGGCCTACGACTTTTAAAGTGCCTAGGGCCTAGGTACCACCTTTAAACGGCACTGATTGTGCTAACCACTCAATTCCTTCATATGCCGAGGTTATAGAAACAGATAAATTGTAGATTTCGTCTGCCCCGATGGCCCGTAGGGCTAAAGGAACTTTACTTTTTTTTTTTTACTTTTGCCCATCACTGCCTGTATACCATTCAAGTTGTGGTGTCAACAGGTTTATGTGTGCTCCAATGCGCTGGTGCGGTATAGGACACGGCGCACGCACGCACAGACAGTTAATCTTTTGTTTCAGATAACGTGTTATCAGTATGAGTGGTGTGTGAAGGGAGTTAGGATACAGTTTAGTCTACGCCAAATGATATAAACCAAATTTACAATTCAAAATTGAGAATTAAAAAAAAATACATCGTGCTTATTTATCCCAAATACTCAAAATCCTTTTACATTTTGAACTAAATTTATCCATTTATCCAACAAGTTTCAATTCAATCTGGCAGTAAATAAAAAAAAATTCAAAAACAACAACAGCAACTGACCTATTTTAAAGGGTTGCTATGTTCATCTGTAATTTTTGAATTCAGGGAAGGTCGAAAGCTTAACTACAATTATGTCTTTTGTTAATCTAATATTTTCTTTATTGCTCAGATTTTTTTACAAGGACTGAAAGCCTATTGTATTTGCATCCTTTTCGTTTCTATTGTAAGGTACAAATATAATTGGATGAGTCACTCTCAGGTGACGCGTTCCCAGGTCAGCCATTCAGGCGGTACTAAAAATAAAACCCTTACCCTGGGGGAAACACCTTGTTGGGGAAAGCATGCATTATATTAGCCAAAAATGACGTCATCAGAACAGTTATCTCTGACGCAGGCTAGCTATGTGTACACAAACACACTTACTCTCGACTTCCACATAAGATAAGGGTTGACCTCAAGACAGTTTATAAAATATAAATTATGTTGTTTTCTGAGTCGCTAAGTATTTACTATCGCTAGACTAACACCGAAATTTTATTTTTAAGTTTAGCTTACGTTATTCTTTATATATATACATACTTTTTGTATAGACTATCGGTAACTAGGCAACAGATAAGCATACATATCCTGAAACATCAATAAACATTACACATGTTTTCAAATATCTATCTTTTGCTAAAAACTAATTAGTAAGTTTTTTGTACATAACACACTATCTTTGAAAGGTAAACACACATTTTACTCATGAATTCAACCTATTTGACAGCAGCCTGTATGGTGATTGAGGCAAAACGCATATTTTACAGCCACCATGCGACTATACGTTAAAATAAAGCAGGACTTTCGCGGAATAGGTTTTTAAACATTCCTATTATTGGTTGTTGTTGTTTTTACCCCTAGTTCTTGTCATGCATCTATAATGTAGCACTTTATAGTACGTATTACCATATTCAGAAGAGTACCTAGGGTGGGGGGAGGGGTGGTTTCCGACTTCGTAACTCTCCCACCCCAGGGCCCCAGCTCTAGGGGGTCCCCAATTTTTTTTTTACATTAAGTACATTATCTCATGTCATGATGTCGAATGTCAAAATACACGTCAACTGTAAATGAAAGTTATTCGCAGAACTGGTTGTATTTTGTTTTAAAGTAAGTATTGTCTAATGCATTACTCGAAGTACTAATCTAAGTAGAGTAAGTCCACCGTACTGATGTATTTGAATTTCGGTGGCAATCAGATGCTACGCATTGTTTTGTTTTTGATTGATTTAAGAGCAGAAATAGGCCAACACAGGCTACAGGCTAGGCCCTTAAATCAAAACTTAAGACGCCCTTTCGGCCCGCAATTCAAAACATTTTCCTACCCCCCCCCCCACGGGGATGTTGAGATATTAAAATGCTATGCTACTATTTACGTATGGAGTAATTCGTTGCAGTTATAATTTTCAAAAGTTTATGTAGAGCCCAAGAGTTCTTGAGACTACCGCTACTGAAGACAGCTATCTAAGTAGTTCGAGATGACGCTACTTTGTAAGGCGCAGAGCTGTCCAGCTGGAAGAGAACCCACGCCACAATTTTGCAGATGCAAGAGCTGGACAAACGCCAGGCGACCCTAGCTACTGCCTAGACCACCAAGCGTACCCTGCCTAGCCTACATTGCGGACGTCCATGGTCATCTGCGTTTAGGCTCCAAGGCCATGTTAGGAACCCTTACACGCACAAACGCATCACAATACTCGCTACACGAGTGACTACCAAACAAGGAGAACGTAATGCAGCCCTAAATGAACTATTTATAGAATTTAGAGTTCACCTCGGTTATGTCCCTGTAAAGAGAAGACCGTACCTCTTGACCCTATTGTCCACAATTGTATTGACCATGGTACATCTACGGATGACAAACGTGACCGAGGGGGCTCGAATCAGTTACCTGTCGCCGCGGCTGACAACCGATCAGCATCAAGTCTTGTTTACTGAAGTCGAAAACTTTCATTTTATGTTTATGCTGCAAAGTTATGCACCCTTACAACCTATATCAATGCTTCTCAAATTTTAACCCTTCGCGATCCACTTTGAGTACTGCCATGTTTTCGCGACACATTTTAAGTACTGTCATGCTTTAGTGACTCCATTTCCCAAGAAAAGAAAATCTACTAAAGTAAATAAAAAGAGAATAAAATCGTCAATTTTATTTATGGATTGTCACTTTGCAATCAAACAAGTGTTTAGTTTAGTATACAAGAGTAGTAAAGCTGTTATTGATGTACATATTTTTCCTTACTATATTGTATTATACATTTTTAATTTTGTAGTGCACAGCCTGATATTCATCCGGGACCCACAAGTTGATCGCGGCACACACTGGCCAACCTACACCCACAAGTCAAGAAATAATGGTCAGCATGTTTTATATAGGTAATGTATTTACACTGTACTTTATGTATTTTACACTGTACTTTTTGTATTTTACACTGTACTTTATGTATTTACACTGTACTTTATGTATTTTACACTTACTTTATGTATTTACACTGTACGTTATGTATTTTACACTGTACTTTATGTATTTTACACTGTACTTTATGCATTTTGTGGGCGGATGACAGAGTGGTGTAGATACTCGACTGTCGACCTGAGAGTCACGGGTTCGGTCCTCAGTGAGAACCATGGAATTTTTCCAGGTGTTATTTGATGCAAAGTCGTCACACAAGTCCACCCAGCTTTAAATGGGTTACCTGACTTGACGTTGGGGAAGTAAAGGCGGCAGGGCGTTGTGCTAACCACACAATCCCTTCATATGCCGAGGTTATAGGAACAGATGAATTCTACACTTCATCTGCCCCGATGGCCCCTTTGGGCTAAGGGAACTTTTACTTTATGTATTTACACGTTATTTTATGTATTTTAGAATTAATTCATGTATTTTTTACACTGTACTTTATGTATTTTACACTGTACTTTATGTACTTTACACTGTACTTACAATTTTAATGACAAATAAAAATAAGGTACCCTGTACTTATTACGTGACGCGTTTTTTTTTACCCCCCCCTCTCTCTCCTCCCCCCACCCCATAAGTCGTTACATTCAATACGTGACCAGTCCTGACCTGCACCGTGAATGCATTGAATGAAAGACAGTCTCTTGTTTGTTGTTGTTGTTTATTGCATACAAAAAACGAGGAAGACGAAAGAGTCTCACTGCTGACAATAATACGAAACTAACAATAGAGTCATGCATAACATTCTTATAGTCTAACTCGCAATGTTTTTTTTAACGGAAGTCTTAAAAGTCATACTGAATTCATTGTGTGTACAAGTGAAATACTAACAAGCAATATATATTTTATATATATATATATATATATATATATATATATATATATATATATATATACACATAGATTCATTAATTCAAGGGTAATTAGTCACGTGTTAGCAATTGAAGAAGTGTTGCTGGCTGACATATGACATTAAATGACACTTATTTAACGACAGGACATTAATTATCAATTCTGAAAATGTGGGTGTGTGTGTGTGTGTGTGCGTGTGTGTGGGAGGGAGGGGGTTTATAAAACAAAACAAATAAATTTGGGAATTAATGTGCGTAAATTAACATTTTAATGGTTTCTCTAATTCGTTTCGGTTATGGCTATCGAGACGGACGCCGTTACAACACCACAAGATGAAAATGTCGCAATGTTTTTTAAGTAGCTGATGTGTCACCAGGAATACCACTGTTTCGTGGATATAGATCCAAAGTTCACAGTGGTCTTGTTGAGTTTTTTTTTTTTTAAAGCTGTTGAAATGACACTTCAGCAGTAAGTGTACAACGTTATCACCACGTAGCTTTGTTCAACTCATGGTATGTAACTTTTTCATATCAACTCCTGAGAGCGGTTAACTTCAAAAGAAAGAATGTCTGTAACATTCAGCAGATTCACGAGTTAATAGCTGCGCTAGTTACAGAATAGACGTAACAATGCGTATGTGCCTTAATATGAACATCATTTTAATACTGTAACTTCATGTCTATACCGTTATATACCCCAACATGCAGAGGCAGAGACGGATCAAGGGCGTGTGACGTCCGGAGGTGGGTAGACCCAGATGTATATCCCCCATTGGACCCCCATTCCCTTGTCAAACAGTACTTCCGACAGTCCATAGCGGCAGAGTAATACCCAGCTGTGGAGGACGACATCTACCCAGGCCCGTAGCGTGCGGGGGGGCAGAGGGCCGCGTTTTGTCTGGCCCCCTCTGCTTATTTTTTCTACTTAGTTAAATGTATTACCTGCCCCCCCCCCCGCTATTGCATGGCCCTTTGCTGTAGAATGCCTGGCCCCTGCTGTAGAATTTTCACGCTACGGGGCTGCATCCACCGTTCTACCCTACATACGCCACTGTGTGTAGCCGTTCTTACGGACAGACAAACCTGGTGAGCCCCTAGGGTCACAGCAGTTTAATGGGCCCCTGCCAGTATTAATTTCTATTAAATCTAATTCTAAGAGGGCCCCGAAAGATACCTGTGCATTTAACCGCTCCCCGCCCTCATCCCCACCCCCCAAACATCTATGTCTTAGCCTAAGCTCTCTCTTCCTTCCTTTCCCCTCCCGCATCCCACAATACATAGTAACGGTTCAGTCCACATAGACGCCATGTTGAGTGTCAATATTAGTCACAGCTGCCAACTTGTATAATTTCAATCCTGATAGAGAAATGTTTAATTTTGTCACATCTAGATATATGTAGTTAATACAAAATAATTCTCTCTTCATGAGTATGTATATAATATCCAGTGTGTAATTTAAAATATTTTATGACTCTAGTATGTTGGGAACTTTCGGGAACGCCTGGAGGGAGGGGTGAATGAAAATTGGGACCCCCCCCCTCCCCTCCCTCTCCCTAGGCAATGTGGGACATCTGGTCACAAATATGTAATGGTTAAAAATCGTGCCCATAGCCCTGTTACTTAATTTGTAAGCAGCATGACGTCACTACACATTGTGCAAGTCTGTGTAAGCAATTGGATGAGTCTCAGCGACGTGATGAAATCAAGATATGTGTGTCTGTGTGTACACATAAATGCAGATAACGTAGCCAGATAACATTATATATATATATATACACACAAAGATGTGTGCTAATTAGACTCGACAGTTGACAAGCAGCCACCCATCATGGAGAGGGTATTGGCGGTGCGTGGGTACGTCCGAGGTTCATCTTTTACAGGGAATGCCATTTTGACTAAAACAAACAGATTGGAAACATTTCGAGACATTTAAATTTTAGATAATTTAAAGGAAAAAGTATGAAGTATGTGAGGGGGGCTGATAAATTGAGTACTTCCTCCCACACACACACAGCTCAGAGGGTACTTAATACATATTGTAACCAATTTTTTTTTTTTATGGATGAGGAAACACCCAGATCATGATAAAAACGACCCCTATTATAATCTTCCCAGACAAGCTCAAAATATTATCTTCAGACTCAGAACTGGGCACAACAGACTAGGACAACACATGTTCCGAAGGCTAGGCATTGGAAACAGTGAGGACTGCCCATGTGGGATGTCTCCAGAGAATGCAGAACATGTTCTCCAAACATGCCCTTTACATGACACAGCTCGCAACAGGTTCTGGCCACAGATGACCTCCTTCAATCAAAAACTTTATGGGAGCGAGACGGACCTGGATGCCACCGTGCAGTTCATCATAACTATAGGCCTGGACGTTTGAAATCCTCCATAATCATATATCGAGAACAAAGAAGAAGAAGAAGAAGTAACCAATTTTTC
>JAGDYQ010000011.1:6439016-6526323 GCA_021962125.1 Bulinus truncatus
GCGCCAGATTGATTAAGTCCCTTGGTGTCAAATTGTCGATTTTTTTTTTATGATTGATTATTGAAATTTTACCATTTCTGAATCGAAGTATATGAGTTTTAAAGTTTGCAATGGTTTAATTCTTCAATAAAAATGCACTTGAAAATCGTCTACAATTTTGTTGAAAAGTGTAAGTTTACGCCAAGTTTACTCCATGGTAAAAAGTAACTACCAAATTTGGATGTTTTTTATTTTACTTAAAAAAAAAATATTACAAACACACTGACACACACGCCAAATAAAAAAAAACAAACTATAAAAGCATTAAGAACTGACCAAAACATTTTTTTTTAACTTTTCAAGAAAAAACACAAGGTAGCCTAGCCTAGCCTCACGAAAAGGCACGCGCACCTCTCACTTTTTTGACAAAATGTCAAAAAAGTGAGCGGCAGCGCAAAAGACACATTGTGCGTTATGTCTTTCTTGACGTTTTTTTTAATTTTCTCTAAAAGTTAGTTTTCTTTTCTTTATTCTCAATTTCTTCTACATTTTTGAAGGGATTTTCTTGAAATTTGGCACACATGTTCTAAATACATATGAAATCAAATCTTCTTGATGAAATTTTAGAATCGGCTATACTTTTTTTTTTAGGAATTTTTTTGTTGGTAAATTTATCACATTTTGACCGATGCCGAATAACCCTTAGGAAAAAATTAGTTTAATAAAGGCCGTTAAGGATATCAAAAAATCATCAAGAAGTTTTGTTACCCATACATCTATTGCAGTATATTCTCAATTTCATTTAGATAGCTGTTGTATTTTAGGAGAAATAGCGTTTAGAAAAATATACTAGAAAACAATATGACCGCCGTTTCCATGGCAATGACTTATTTGAATAATTTTTTTGACTATATTTTAACTTACTATCTCCAGTACTATATCTGTGTTAAATACCATACTGATATCTGCGAAAATGAGGATTTTTTTTTATCTGGCCTTCCTTCCCTTAAGTTTATTTAACATCTCCCTTAAATATAGTGTTTTAATGTATGGGATTCACATTATCTTGACTTCATAATCATTATTATTAGGAACTAGCTGTACCCTGCAAAAACCTTTGCATAGAGTTACATCCCCTTAGGCTTGATCGGTAGCTTGTTTATTTTTGGTTTCGGGCAGATCCGATTATTTCATGAATGTATTTTAAACTGGAATACTGTTGTATTAATTCTCTACTTTCTATTTAACGAAGAACCCAAATCGCTTATATATATATTATTCGTACGATATAGTGCTGAGACTACTTCAGGAACGGATTAAATTAGATTTGGAGGCAAAGCTGTAATGTGTTATGTGTTTATGAAAAGCTAAAAAAGTAAAATTGGTTAATTTCAAAAGATTAACAATTTCAATCCTGAGTAAATATTTAATGATTGCTATTCCAGCTGTTGACTGCACCCTACCTGCTGTTCAAGGACCTTGCAGAATGTTGCTCTACAGATTTTTCTACAACACCGCCACCGGGGCCTGTGAGCAGTTTGAGTTCGGCGGCTGTGAAGGCAACAGCAACAACTTCGTCAGTGTTGAAGACTGTAAAACAGCCTGTGTCGCTGCCCGGAAATGAACCGATAGACATGAGATGATTTAGATGAATGGAGACAAAAAGAAAACTATTGATAATCTAAAAATAACTCATGATTAATTTTGATTGCAGGAAAATAAAACATTTAATTTAAATAGAGAGTTCATAGTTTTTTTTTTCTGATTTTTTTTTTTTTGGGTTTAACCAGTGTTGTAACTTGATGTGTTTTTTTTTTGTGTCTGTGTGTGGTGATGGTGGTGTTGGTGGTGGTGGAGATCCGTTCCGTGCGACACATACATTGAAGTCAGTCAGGATGGAATCTGCTGTACTTTAGTTGGTTTTATTTTATTTTTTTGCACAACTCTTTCAAAGTGTATTTACCAATGTATACATATATTAGCATCCACTGAGGTTTTAACGAAATTTTACATGAAAATGATAAACATGAATATTCAAGCATTATTAGCCGAAGATTTCATCACTATCAATTTTTGAATTCTATTTTTTTCACTGCAGAACAAAATGTTGAACAATTCGGTAATTTTTAGTCTGTTAAAAAGAAAAAAAAATGTAATGGGAGAGTACTTTTAGGAGAACAAATCTTTGAGTTTAAATGGTTGTCTCCCCCCCCCCCTCAAACAATACAAGCAAAAAAATCATATCGTTTAATGCATATTTTTGATTTTCATTTAATAGATTTAAATTTAACATTTGGTACTTTTCTCTTAAACTAAAGTAGGAACAAACTAAAACATATTTGAATTGTAGCTAAGTATTTGATGCGCAGAATAACCGGGATCATTTTATCCTAAAAGAATCAAAATAACTCAATTAATACATTAGCAACTTTTTCTGGAAAGTATTTAAAAACTTCTGCGATTTCTTTGTATGTAAAGCACAAATAATTATCCCCCCCCCCAACCAAAAGAAAAGCCGCAAATATGTTTTTGTTACATTTGTATTTATGTAATACGGCATATAATTGCGTAATATGTATAGTTACGTTTTGTGCATGTATGATCTAATTTAAATTATGTATTATTTATTAGTTACGTTTTGTGTATGTATGGACTAATGTATACATGTAATATATATTTTTGCTTAGTTCGCTCTATATTTCAACTGTCCTTTCCGGCTTGTAATCGAATGTCATAAACTCATTCCAAACTTAAGTTTTGATCCAATTTAGTTTAATACTCACGCCCTAACAGACTGCTGTTACTACTCATGCACCAGCTTTCACTTTTGGGACCGGCTGATGCAATGGTTCTCAAAATTCCACTCTTCACGGCCCACAACAACAGTTTTGATTTCACGGCCCACAAAAACAGTTTTGATTTCACGGCCCACAACAACAGTTTTGATTTCACGGCCCACAACAACAGTTTTGATTTCACGACCCACAACAGCAGTTTTGATTTCACGGCCCACAACAACAGTTTTGATTTCACGGCCCACAACAACAGTTTTGATTTCACGCCCCACAACAACAGTTTTGATTTCACGGCCCACAACAACAGTTTTGATTTCACGACCCACAACAGCAGTTTTGATTTCACGGCCCACAACAACAGTTTTGATTTCACGGCCCACAACAACAGTTTTGATTTCACGGCCCACAACAACAGTTTTGATTTCACGACCCACAACAGCAGTTTTGATTTCACGGCCCACAACAACAGTTTTGATTTCACGGCCCACAACAACAGTTTTGATTTCACGGCCCACAACAACAGTTTTGATTTCACTACACAGCATACAAAACTGTTTAGTTTCCACCACAAGCAATTCTAAGATTCACAGACTTTTAGTTTCGTAACAAGTAGAGAAATAGAGCTGAAAATTTTGCATTTAAAGTTTCTCGATCCTTTAATTATACATTTAAATTTGGTCGCGGCCCACACTTTAAAATGGGTCAACCGGTTCATTGTTGTTTAAAAATCCCATCATTTTATCAGCTGACATTTATTAAACTGACAATTGTCTCTTTACAAGAGGCAAATCGAATGCATCCCGCTAATGAATCAATTTCCAACTCTCGATTTGCAAATCGCTCTCCGTCTCAATCAGCGTAGAGTTGTAGTCTTGTGGCGATGTCGGAGACGGGGTTGGGTGCAGCCCCGGTGCGTGAAAATTCTACAGCATGGGCCAGAATTCTACAGCAGGGGCCAGGCCAATAGCGGGGGGGGGGAGGAAATAAATTTTACTAAGTAGAGCAAACAAGCAGAGGGGGGCAGACAAAACGCAGGGGGTGCCCGGCCCCCCCGGCCCCCCACACGCTATAGGCCTGAGTGGGTGGGTGGTGTGGGGGGTGGTGTGAAGGGATGGGGAACAACTAGGACCACATTCCAAGGCCCAGCGCCCAAGTGGATGCTTTGATATTAAGGCCCTTGGTACATTAAATAGGCTACAGTTACTATTGACGCATTTGACCCTGTTCAATAAGTAGTCTTAGGCTATGCTACATTGCCCGCATAAGAAGTCATTATAATTTTCACCTCATGTGTAATGGAGTCATTTTTTTGTCACCGTAACTTTTGTTCTTTTTTTTCCCCACGTATATTGCAGTCTTTATTTCAACGAAGTGCACTAAGCGAGAAAATTTGAACGAAATTTCTGCCCCGCGTTGTTAAAAGGGGACTAGATGTCAAAACCAGGACCATTTATACGATTCTGGTACCCTAGGCAAAAATACTTTTGAAAGGCCCTAGGTCAAATCTCATTCGGGGGTCCATCGAAGATGAGTCAACAGAGATCGTGGTCTAAAGATGGATTAAGTTGTTGATATCTCAAGTAAAAATATGACTACATGTTCTTTTTTTTAAAAAATACATTATTTCTATGTAACAAAAAATAAATGTTTAGTTTTAGTTAAATTTTTATTGTCCCCGGTAATTAAATCAGGGGAGGGTACTTATACAGACAAACCAACATTACTAGGTTGATGCCCTTGTATGATTAGATACTTTTCTATACATTCTGTGAAAATGTGCGAACAAGAAATGTTTGCCCGTGTCAGAGGATAAAGGGTTAATCATTACAATTGTACACACTGCAATCACATTGATAAACATTGTACACTTTGCACTCACATTGATATATATTTTACACATTGCAATTACACTGATTAACATTGTACACATTGTACACATTGTACTCACATCGATAAACATTGTAACCTTGTACTCACATCGATAAACATGTACACATTGTACTCACATCGATAAACATCGTACCAATTGTACTCACATCGATAAACATTGTAACCTTGTACTCACACCGATAAACATGTACACATTGTACTCACATCGATAAACATCGTACCCATTGTACTCACATCGATAAACATTGTAACCTTGTACTCACAATGATCTGTAAAAAACAAAATACCCTGAACCCCTGTGAAAAACAGCTCGGTTAAAACGTACCTCTCATTCTCATTACTTCTGCCCCCTACTATAATGCACTATGAGATTTACTGTATTTTTTGAAAACATGTCGATTAACAATAGAGATTATTCCGCTGATTTTCTTTTTTTTTTGACAATAACACTGAAAAACAAGTGTTGGACTTCTTATATGTCATTAACGTTTTCGGAATCAGTTTTTCATGCTGATTTTGAATCTGTAAATCATTTTGCTCTATCAGCTCAAATTATTAAGATATTGCCGAACAAAGTTTTGTATGCGCCCAAACAGGAATAGACTGCGCGTACACACATGTTCACAAACACACATACCTCGTAATTATATACGTATATTGGCAATGTTCTTTTTTTCTGCAGTTTCAGACTTCATAAAAGGAGAGTGAATGTGGCAATTGCAAGTTGTTTAAAATATGGCGACCAGAGGATGCGTAAATTCACCGGATCTGTTTTGCTACGTGTGCGGCTTTTTCACAAACAAGTCTCATCAGAAGACTTTCACGCCGTTACTGAAGAAAGCTTATCAACTTTATTTTGACTCAAAGGTGGATTGTGGTAAGTCGTGGGCACCACAGTTCATCTGTTCGACATGTTCAGGCAACTTGCATGGTTGGATGAGGAAGGCAAAGAAAGACAACCACATGGCATTCGGAGTTCCTATGATATGGCGTGAGCAAAGCAATCACTCCACAGATTGTTATTTTTGTTTGTCAAACATCAATGGAATTTGTTATAAAACTCGTACAACTGTCAATTACCCAAACGTTCCATCAGTTTCAAAACCAATTCCACACGATCCTGTCATTTGTCCAGTACCACAATCGCCTGTAGAATACACAATAGACGAAGAGAATGATGAAGAAAATGATGTTCCATCTTGTGCCGATGACTCAGACCCTGACTACAAAGCTGCCGGAGAAGGAATTCATTTGATGAATTATGCTGAACTTTGCGACCTTGTGCGAGATCTGGCGCTAACAAAAGGCCAAGCTGAACTTCTTGGTTCACGGTTAAATGAATTTAATTTGCTTGCACCAGGTACAGCTACAGCGAACTTTCGTCACAGGCATAAACAGCTTGTTCAATACTTTGATGTGACTGGCAGTATTTGCCACTGCACAGATGTTGACGGCCTTATGAGAAGTCTTGGTGTCGAACACATTGTTGAAGATTGGCGACTGTTCATTGACTAGTCTAAGACTAGCTTAAAAGCAGTATTGTTGCACAATGGAAACAAATATGCTTCAGTACCAGTTGGATATTCTGCCCACATGAAAGAGACATATGAAAACATGTCGGAACTGTTGGAAACAATACGTTATCGCGTGTACAACTGGAATATCTGCGGCGATCTAAAAGTAATAACTATTTTGATGGGAATGCAGACAGGGTACACGAAGTACATGTGCTTCATATGCGAATGGGACAGCCGAGATAAGAAGCATCACTATACAAAAAAAATTGGTCGATCAGAGACAGAATGCAACCAGGAAACAAAAACGTTCTTCATCAACCGTTGGTTGATCTTGACAAAATTCTCATGCCACCGCTTCATATAAAATTAGGACTGATGAAGAACTTTGTCAAAGCATTAGACAGCAAATCGAATGCATTTATATACCTATGCCACAAGTTTCCAGAGCTCAGTTATGCTCAAGTCAAGGAAGGTATTTTCATAGGTCCACAAATAAGAAAAATCATGGCCGATGAAGACTTTCAAAACACTTTAAGTCATCCTGAAAAAGATGCGTGGGTGGCATTCAAGTCAGTCGTAACCAATTTTCTTGGAAATAAGAAGTCTGTTGACTATGAAACAGTTGTAAAGAAATGCATTAGTGCCTACAAACACCTGGGATGCAATATGTCTCTGAAAATTCATTTACTCGATTCACATCTAGACTTCTTCCCAGAAAACCTAGGCGCAGTTAGCGATGAACATGGCGAACGCTTCCACCAGGACATTTCTGTGATGGAGTCACGCTACCAGGGCCGGTGGAGTGCAGCGATGTTAGCTGACTACTGTTGGACTCTACAACGCGACTTGCCAAGTACTCAGTACAAGCGGAAGTCCACAGCCAAGAAATTCAAACCATGAACATTTTAAACATTTTACACATGCATTTGACTTTAAATGGAATATATTTTTTACATATAATTTTATTAGTTATAACTGATTTCATGCTTGTGTTTAATATTTGTTTACATTAACTGCAAAGGAGAATATATAGTTTAAAAATTTCATTTTTATACATATTGGAGTATTATAACTATAATAGAAAAAATAAGATTGCGGATTTCTTAAAATTGGAGGCTGATAGAGACAAATGGTTTGCATATTCGAAATCAGCGTGTGTAAATTGAGTAAGATTAGATGATGGGTACCAAGAAGTCCACGATAAGTTATTTTTTGTTTTCCAGTGTAACCAATTCCAACTTTTAATAAGTACGCAATCCCGCAGTTAATATAAAGTGTCACATGCCATCAGACGCAGACGAGTTACAAAGAAGAGTAAATGCATTTTTAAATTTTCTTATTTCAGCATCTAAGTCAACATGAAATTACACCAACTTGTGGCAGTAAATATTTTCATGACATCCTTAAGTACGTTTTAACTTGTTTGTCCATTTTATTTTGGTGATTTAATTATGTTATAAACATATTGGCAATGCAAAGATTTGAATAGAGTAGAATATCGACTATCCGGTCTAATTTGATTTAATAGACATTCCGGATACAGCCAAAACCAGAGCTCAAGCACTAATCATGTCGTTTGTTTAATTTATGCAGGTACATGTATATTACACTTTTTCCCCCCAAAAACTATTATTTATTACTCATTTTATTAATGAGAATGATTTTCTTTATGTATTTCTACATTTATTAATGTGAAGATGTATACATGGATATCCAGATGTATAATGTCCAGATGTATGCACGGATGTCCAGATGTATGCACGCACGATCGCACACACATACTGACGTATATTCAAATACTTGTTTTTTGCAATAGAAAAGTGAATGTGATGTTTATCGCTTCAATTTTTGTTTCATCCCAACCTACAAACAGCCTCCGTTGTCTGGTCCGGTTCTGTTAACCTCAAATTCAGAAAATTTGTCTCCACCGACAAGGACAGCTACAACCAGCACTGCGCCGAGCTCGACTGCAGCTGGGACGGAGGGGAAGGACGTCAAAGAGGTTCAGGACATCGCAGTGTACAACGTACAGGGCCAAGGGCGCCCTCTTGGCGAAGGCGGCGAAAGACAAGGCGGGGACCACGCAGGCCGACAACGGGACGGTCTTACTGAGCGAACTAGACGGGGGACCTTGCCAGACTAAAGCTCAAGCTGATGAACGAGTTGCAATGTTTTACGGCGTCCTTCATGTGCGCCATGACATACAAGAGCTCCGAGGATAAGTTAAAGACTGCAGTGAATGTCATAGGCTCACCTGCATCCATGTATTTCGGCCGAATTCCTGTAAGTCATAGATGATGGTCAACAATATTATTATCATATGTTAAGTGTCAGGGCCGTATTAAGGTTACAGTGGGTGGGGTGTGGGGTCTAAGCCTTGTAAACATAAAGGACCTAAATTTACGAAAACGAAGGCAAACGAATAACCTGTGAAATATATAATGCCCTTTCACATTTCACTTTACAATAATATAACCTTTTCCAGAAGATTATAAAAAAATATGTAAGGTTAACGCCTTGAATTATTATCCCAATGGCGACAGTTAAAAAACATGCATAAACTTTAGAGTCTCACAGCCAATACCAGCAGTAAACAATGATGTCTGACAGCCAATTCCATCAGTAAACAATGATGTCTGACAACCAATACCAGCAGTAAACAATGATGTCTGACAGCCAATACCAGCAGTAAACAATGATGTCTGACAGCCAATACCAGCAGTAAACAATGATGTCTGACAACCAATACCAGCAGTAAACAATGATGTCTGACAGCCAATTCCATCAGTAAACAATGATGTCTGACAACCAATACCAGCTTAATAAAAATGAAGTGCTCCGGGTCATGTTTATTAAAACATGCATAAACTTAAGAGTCTCACAGCCAAGGGGCCGTCCATAAAGTACGTCACGCTCCAAGGAGGGGAGGGGGTATAAGAAAGTGTGACAGTTCGTGACAGGGGGGAGGGGGGGGGTCAGGCCAAGTGTGACGTCACATTTTTAAAATATATTTTTGATTTTCTTTCTAATTTAAATTTTTATTTTTTTAGTAAAACTTAACAGTTTTAAAAATAATTTTTAAAAAATTTTGTGAAACACTTGAATTAGTTTTATGTCAAAATAGCATGAAACGCATATATTTTCAATGTGTTTCACAATTCCTCATGCTAGTTAGGAGCGCTAATATACTGTTGCGAAGCTTTGTTTTATGTGTAGCCTTATCGAAAGTGTTATTATTTCTTTGTTGTCTGCTGCATAATTATATCACTGATCAAGAAATTTGTAAATTTGTATTATAATACAAAAAAAAGTAATTGAAGGTGCAATCCATAACTTCGTTAAAATAATCTTGATGCCTTATTCCTTGCAACCAGTGCAACCAGGAAGAAATGCTTATAATCGCGTGGAACGTCGAATGGCTCCATTTAGCAGAGAACTGTCTGGCGTCATATTGCCAGCCCCGTAGCGTGAAAATTCTACAGCATGGGTCAGGCAATAGTGGGGGGGGAATTAATACATTTTACAAAGTGTAACAAATAAGCAAAGGGTGCCAGACAAAACGCAGAGGGGCCCGGCCCTCCTGCTGTCTCCCCCCCCCCGCACGCTACGGGCCTGCATATTGCCAAATTAACATCATGGCAGTCACTTTGATTCGCAGGGCAGAACAATAAATGAGGATTAGGAAATAACAAACTTCTAGTTTGCAGGTGAAACGTTAGATGAAATATTGGTCGCATGTTATTGTTGACCAATTTCCAATTGTTGCAAAATATTTCAACCCTGAGAAATCTGAATTGGATGCAGCTGGACTGATGTCAAAGGCTAAGGAATGGTTTGACCATCATGTTCGCACCAGCCAATACTTCACTCAAATTTTGAAATGTCAGGACATAAAATGTTGCGACAAAGTACGGAACTCATTTTTCAACGTTTTACCTTCGAGATTATTTCCTCCTCCAAATCCAATCCCAATCAGCCAAACAACTGATGGACTCAGATCTTCAGAAAGAGCAGATGCAGATGCTCATAAATTTTCTTCAGTGCTCGTGGCACAAACTTTCAAATTTGATGACATTATGCCAAAATCAACGGGAGTTTTTAAAGTGCAAACATATGCTCTTTATTATCCATCTTTGCAGACCAGCTTACATGATCGAATTTGCAAAGCGTGTCACTTATACTTTGCCTCACAAAAACAATGTTGAAGAAACATACAGAATAACACAGAGCTCGGGCGCAGGAGAATGTAAAAAAGTAAAGTTCCCTTAGCCCTAAAGGACCATCGGGGCAGATGAAGTGTAGCAATCCTCTGTTTCTATAACCTAGGCATATGAATGGATTGTGTGATTTGCACAACGCCCAGCCGCCTTTACTCCCCAACATAAAGTCAGGTACCCATTAAAGCTGGGTGGACTTGGGGACTTTCAACAGGACCTGAAAAAAAGTCCTAAGATTCTCACTGAGATTCGAACCCGGGAACCTCCGGTCGACAGTCAAGCACTCTACACCACTCGACCACCCGTTTCCTAGGAGAATGTGCCAACCCCAAATTTTCCCGAATCAACTCAAATAAAACGCATACGTTCTTTGAGAATCGCTGCTAGAAGGCAAAGAGAACTCATGGCAATTATTGGCAGAATGGAAAATGCACTTTCAGAGGATGTTGAGTAGCTAGATGAGGATGAAGTTGATCTGTTTGCAACCAATGCTCCCTCTACGGTGTGCTATGAAGTGAGCAAAAAATTTGTCTCCGAGCGACATTTTGTTTGAGGCCAAAATTTGTGAGCGATTTAAACGATGTCGTCCGTCGTACGTGTAGTATGAGCGACGCTCTGAATTCGTATAAGCGATCGCTCACGCGCTCAGCTTAGAGGGAACATTGTTTGCAGCTATCCTTCCAGGAAACGATGATGGGGAAAAACTTATGTCAGTCCTAACTATGGATGAACACTTCACTTCACCATGGATGGATGATGTCTAATGAATATTTTTTAATTAAACATAATTCTCATGCCCGCTATAAACATATTCAATATAACACCAGAGCTGCTCACATAATTTGTCAATCTAGTCCTTTTTTAGTCGCATTGTTTTGTTTCCCTTGTTATTATTTGACCACTGGTTGAGGTCAAGTTTCGCTAATCTACTTCTAATTCTGTGTCAATAGAATGCATAATTGGAAGATTATCTCAAAGTTGACCTCATCCATTGTAAGTGAATAGGTAGCAGAAAAATGGTGTTTATTTGTCAAGTCTAATTTTTGCAATTTTTTTTTCAAATTAAATTGATTGAGTTAGTGTTTCAAAGAATAACTGAGACAACTGTTGACAATCATTATTCTACTATTAAAGTTATTTAATAATCTGATAGTTCTTTTAATACTTATATTTTAAGGAAGTTTAATATTGAAGTACGATTTAAGTTTACGATTAAATTTTAATTAGTTGTTAATTAAAAATTTTTTCGAAAGTGTGACGTACTTTAGGGGGGGGGGGGGATCCCGAGATTTGTGACACTTTGTGACAGGGGGGGAGGGGGGGTCAAAAATCGTCAAAAATAGCGTGACGTACTTTATGGACGGCCCCCAATACCAGCAGTAAACAATGATGTCTGACAACCAATACCAGCAGTAAACAATGATGTCTGACAGCCAATACCAGCAGTAAACAATGATGTCTGACAACCAATACCAGCTTAATAAAAATGAGGTGCTCCGGGTCATGTTTATTACTATGTACGGGCTGGAAGAAAAAGATGAGCGGCAATTTTTCTGTGATTTAGATTACGTCATTGCCGGGGTTGATTCAAGGGAATACTCTATTAATTCTTTTTTTCCTAACATCTTCAGTGACCGTATTAATATGCTTTCATCGTATGGCAATTCAAACACCTAAAAGTACAACATGGTTTAAAATAGAAAGAAAAAAAGAAATGTTTAGAAATACGTGATTTTCATTTACAGATTGATGAAAAAGAATGGACACTTCTATTCAGAGGAACCCAAGAGACTAACAAATCTCTGTGGGGTGCGTACGCTAACGCAGCTCTGACGACACCTGAAGCGTCCGAATTTTGCGACCAGGTAATGTAGGCCTACTATTTAAGATTTTACTTCATCACTTCTTTGTAAATTTTAATCTATTCATATATAGATGTGACTGATCGGAAAATAATTAGTTTTTAAATGTTATTGACCAGATGTTCGCGTGTGTGTATGAATCTGTAAATACATATATGTACTTTTATATTGAGATATATCTAAAGATATATACAAGGGCATCTCCGAGAGATGAATGCTTGCAGAATTAGAGAGATAGATAATGGATACACAGAAAGACAGATAGATAGACAGACTAACAAATAGATATGTAGATGGATGGATGGACGGACCGATATATGGATTAGATAGATAGATATCCAGATTAGATATATAGATATCGATAAGGAGGGAGAGAGAGGAGGGAGGGAGGGAGGGAGGGAGGGAGAGGGATATATAGATAGATAGATAGATAGATAGATAGATAGATAGATAGATAGATAGATAGATAGATAGATAGACAGACAGACAGATAGATAGATAGATAGATAGATAGATAGATAGATAGAATAGATAGACAGACAGACAGACAGACAGACAGACAGACAGACAGACAGACAGACAGACAGACAGACAGATGAAGACTATGATAGATAGATAGATAGATAGATAGATAGATAGATAGATGAATGGAGACAGACAGACAGACAGATAGATAGATATATAGATAGATAGATAGACAGATAGATAGATACCACTATAAAAAAAAATTCATCCAACTTCAGGTTCCGTCGTCAACCTGCAGCAGTCACTACAGGAATAACTCGGTGTTCAGCAACTGGTCCAAGTATCGTGAAGCTCTGTTCGCTGTGTACAAGGACGGCATCAGGGTACACTACATCGTGTTCAACATAGAGGGCATCCCTTTCAACGAGAACTGGTTCATCCAGGAAAGAATCGTGGACTCATCCTGGTCGGACCTAAAGTTCCAGACGATGACGGCGGCACTTTACGGATCCTGGTTGAAAGATCACTACCGCCGATTCTACATGGCCCAGACCAACACCATGGTCGGGTGCGAGTTTGACGCGGGTTGGTTCATGGCTGTGGAACCAACCGGTGCTGGGTGTGGCTTCGAGCGCTCTCCGGCTTCACCCTTGCTTTTGTACAGTAAGCTGTCCACCTCGGCCATCTTTTCGGGTCCCTACGCCGAATACGCAGACTACTTTGTGATTTTCGTCCGGTGACAAGATTTACGTTCTAAGCACGCGTATTTTGACCATTTAGTTGAGTTAAAAAAAACAAAAACAAATGAAAGCTTGAGTAATAAAATATTTTAAATAACGTAAACTTAGTGAAATAATAGATTTATATTTATTTCTCAGTGGTCAGGGGCGGGTGGTCCAGCGATGTAGAGAGCTCGACTGTCGACTGGAGGGGTCCCGGGTTCGAATTTAAGTAAGAACCTTGGACTTTTTTATATGGTTCACCCAGCTTTTAATGGGTGACTTTAAGTAACGGCGGCTGGTAGTTGTGCTAACCACACAATCCCTTTGTATGCCGAGGTTATTAAACAGGTGAATTCTACACAGTTGCCTCGACGAGCTCTTTTGGAGTTTAAGGGAACTTTACTGTTATTTTTTAAATTTATTTGTCTATTAATATTATTATATTTTTAATAATTATTTTAAAAAAAAATATCTTTGAGCATGTGAACATTTTTAATTTGCTTATAAAGCAGACAATTCTAAAAAAAAAGAGGTTTCATTCTATAGGCCCATCTAACATATCAAAATTGACATATTAGTCAAGTTAACGCACTGCCATTCAGTTGAAGTCAAGTTAACATTCCGTGCCAGCCTAACTTACTATGTAAAAAAAAATTATCATCCAACTTACACACACTTTAAACCCATGATTGATGAGTACCAATAATTGATTTTCGTACAGGTGACATCCATCTCTAAAACTTTATAGAAAAACAAACTATACACGCCACATAGGGGCAATATAGTGCGACACATACTCAGTTATTCAACTCACCTGTTGAATGATCCGTACAAACACTTACACACACACACCACACACACACACACACACACACCACACACATACACATACTTTTGTGGGAAGTAGGTCTATACATAAAGTGGTCGGAGTTATCAAAACTTGGTTATATTATTATTATTGCTAGCTGTTGTTGGTCGGCAACGGGATACGATAAACGCGAGAACTGCTGTGAGAGGGAATGTGTGCTTGCTTGCTGCACATAGGGGGGGGGGATAGGGCCATGGCGAGAGTGGAGTAAGACTTATGTTAATGTTTAAGAAAGTAAAGGTCACAGTCATAATATGCAATACTGCCACGGCTATTGACGTCATACAAGACGACGTGAGTTTTTAAGTTTATCAATCCCCCCCCCCCGGTGGTGGCGAGGTGTGGGTGGGGGGGGTAGTGTTGAGTCGTCATGATTACGTACATATACAATTTCATCATATGATGATGAAGTTGCACATTGTATGATGGCCACCCGTCTGATGATGTAACCCAGGCTGATGATCTAATCAGTCTAATTACGTCACTGATCTTACGATTTCACCCAGTCCGATGATGTCAACTGTCTAATGACGTCATCAATCCGACAATGTCACTCTGTCAATTGTTGTCACAGTAGTAACAACAAAATGTGTCATCTCTTCTGAATCAATGTAAATACGAAACATAAATGTGTCCCTAAAATGTTTGTGTTAAGAGATGTGCGTAGCTTTTAAAGTATTTTTTTTTACTTTTGCTTCGATTCAAATACACTTTAAAAAGTTAGCCTACATCAGCTTATCCCAGTGGCGTAGTGAGGGGGGAGCAAAGGGGGGGCATCATGCCCCGGGCACTACTCACAAAGGGGCGCCAAATGGTATATTTTACATATAATAATAGTGTATGGTTTTTCGAATGGGGGGAGGGCGCCAATAATGTATTTTGCCCTGGGCGCTAGTTAACCTCGGTACACCACTGGCTCATCCATTACAATAAATAATAATAGTGTCTCAAAGAGAAAATAAAAGGGGAAAATGCACTGAATTTACATAATAACAACTTAAAACATTATGTATCAATTGATAAGTCAGAATAATTTATTATAGCAATTATAAATCAATCATTTGTATCTCATCATCAATGATTTTCATCAGTGTGTTTGTTGATCAACAATCGATAATCCAGGATTTGATGGTAAATAATTAATTCAAGTGTTATCTATATTTGGTCATTATTTGTTATTAGCCATATATCTATTATCATCAATTAATCCATTGATAATCATCAACATAATGTACCAATATTACCAATAATATCACAATCGATGAGCGATCCCACAACTACTGGCTGATAATCGTTTCACTTTATTAGCCTTCTTTTTCGTCTCACTGATATTGGACTAATTTAATCAAAACTTCACTATCCAGCAGATGCAGATTTAGCTTTGGGGAGCACATTGCGCGCGCTTGAGTTAACGATTGTTGAAGGGCCCCCGTAGAGCCAAACATTATACCCTGTTTGATGTCCATCTGTGTAACAGAGGCCATACATTATTCCCTATTTGATGTCCTATCTGTGTAATAGAGACCATACATTATTCCCTGTTTGATGTCCTATCTGTGTAATAGAGACCAAACATTATTCCCTGTTAGACGTCCCTCTGTGTAATAGGCCAAACATTATTCTCTGATAGACGTTCCTCTGTGTAATAGAGGCCAAACATTATTCCCTGTCCCTCTGTGGCCAAACATTTATTCTGCACGCAGAACCAAGACCGATCTTTAACTCTAACCCTGATAGCCAGTAACTAGTAAAAATGTAAACTGCTTGCCTCGTTATGGTAATAAAATCTTTCTTTTTATGTCTTCCATTACAATTTAAATTTATTCATGTATCAAGAACGTAAGAGTCATCACTTCAGAAAACTCTGGCCTGACCTAGTTTCAGAAACTCCTATATAAGACAAGAAAGTTTTACGAGACATTCACCACAGACTTTCCAGCCGTCGTACCAAGTCAAAAGACTCCACAAACTTCTGAAAATGATGACCAAATTTGTCGTTCTTTGTCTAGTCGCCACTTTGTGCATTCAGCTGTCTACACAACAAGGTAAGTTAGACAATCAGTGTATCTCGTACGTAAATCAAATTATATCTACAATTGTGCAGTAAATTAGAATTGTTAAGCTGCTCACATAGCAGGATGGTAAGTTGATTAAATATTGTTGTTTTTTCTTTTGTTCTTATTTTGTCCATTTTTATTTAACGAATGAAAAGAAAATATGCGTCCACGGATCCCGAAGGTGCTTATACCAAAGTATAAATAAACGTATCTAATATCTCTCTTTCACTTCTCTCTCTCTCTTTCTCACTCACAGACATACAATTACATACACAAACAAAACAAACTAGAAATCATTTCTACTCAACTTTTTTTATATGAACGAAACGAAAGAAAACGAAATTATCATATTCCGGTTTTGTTTGGATTTGTCTCTATATTTTTAATACGTTGAATTCTGTGCTATAAAAATAAACAGAACGGAAAGTAATATTCTTGATTATGTTTCAAAATATCATATGTTAAAGTATCATGTCAATTTTTAAAATGACTTTCATTCCAGCGTTTGACTGCACCCTACCTGCTGTTAAAGGACCTTGCAGAATGTTGCTCTACAGATTTTTCTACAACACCGCCACTGGGGCCTGTGAGCAGTTTGAGTTCGGCGGCTGTGAAGGCAACAGCAACAACTTCGTCAGTGTTGAAGACTGTAATACAGCCTGTGTCGCTGCCAGGAAATAAACAGACTGATATGAGACTGACTGAAGGAATTAATACAAGACAAGGATGAAAAAAAATATCTGAAAATAACGCATGGTGAAATTTGATCGGAGGAAAATAAAATATGAAATTATCAAATTAATTCTTTTTGTATGTTTTTGTGGGGTATTTCTTTTTGGTCTTTAGGTTCTATATGATAGTATATGTTATAATAGAAGTCTATTCGACTTAGTGATAGGCAAGTCATATATTCTATTGGTAAAAAATTCACTAATATTGAACATAAATGTATTAACTTAAAATCAGCATGAATTTATCACCATCATTAATTACATTTCTACAAACAATCAAATTATTATGACGTTCAGATGAGCAACATTTGCAGCCCTTTAGTTGCACATTCAAATATTCTTTGTAACTAGTCCATTCTTTATATATATATATATATATCAAAAAGACCACAAAAGACATCTATGTTTATCTCTCATTCCCAACTGCCCCTGGTTTATATGTCTGTCACGAGATAGGGCCTGTTAAGACAAATAATTTCCAGATTAATAAATGAGAAGTACACCTGTGCTTTGTAGAGAGTTCGACTGTCGACCTTCGAGCCCGTGATCGATCCTTGGTGAGAACCTAGGGAAATTTTCAACATCCTGCATATTCCCATAAGTTCTCATATATTCCCATTCGCTCTCTCTCTCTCTCTCTCTCTCTCTCTCTTTCTTTCTCTGTCTCTTTTCTTATCTCTCTTTTCCCATAATTAACATAGAGTTGAATCTAATTATGCATGGCAGTTGATCATTGTATAGCAGAAAATTAAAACGAAGCTTGTAGTCCTTTTCAAGTATTGAAAAATAGTAGTAGAATTTACTGATGCGTAAAATTTTGAACTTACGTGGTTGAAAATAAACACAAAGCCTATAGTCCCATTCGGAAAATATTAAACAAGGTTAAAAACAATTGGCACATATTCAGATAAGCTCCCAGATATTGCCAATAGTTCCTACATATTTCCATAAGCTCCCAGATATTGCCATAAGCTCCTAGATATTCCCATAATTTCCCGCATTTTCCCTTAAGTTCTCATATTTTCCCATTCTCTTTCTCTCTCTCACTTTCTCTCTCTCTCTCTCTCTCTCTCTCTCTCTCTCTCTGTATTTTTCCTTATCTCTCTATTTCGATATTTAACATAGAGTTAAGTCTAGTTATGAGAGGCAGTTGATCATTGCATAGAAGAAAATTGAAACGAAGCTTATAGTCCGTTTCAAGTATTGAAAAATAGTAGTAGAATTTACTGATGCGTAAAATTTTGAACTTACGTGGTTGAAAATAAACACAAAGACTTTAGTCCCATTAGCCAAATATTAAACAGGGTTAAAAACATTTGGCACATATTCAGATAAGATCCCAGATATCGCCAATTGTTCCTAAATATTCCCATAAGCTCCCAGATAAAGCTATAAGCTCCCAGATATTTTCATACGCTCCTACATATTCCATAAGCTCCTAATATCCCCAAAGCCTCCTACATATTCCGATAAGCTCAAGGATATTGCCATAAGCTCCCAGATATTCCCATAAGCTCCCAGATATTCCCATAAGCTCCCAGATATTCCCATAAGCTCCTGCATATTCTCATAAGCTCCCAGATATTGCAATAAGCTCCCAGATATTCCCATAAGCTCCTACATATTCCCATAAGCCCCTTCATATTTCTATAAGCTCACAGATATTCCCATAAGCTCCTTAATATTCCTATAAGCTCCTAATATTCTCATAAGCTCCTACAAATTCCAATAAGCTTCCAGATATTGCCATAAGCTCCTAGATATTCCCATGAGTTCTCGCATATTCCCATAAGTTCTCATATATTCCCATTCTTTCTCTCTTTCTCTCTCTCTCTCTCTCTCTACTGATGCGTAAAATTTTACACTTACGTGGTTGATAATAAACACAAAGCCTATAGTCCCATTAGCCAAATATTAAACAGGGTTAAAAACATTTGGCACATATTTAGATAAGCTCCCAGATAATGCCAATAGTTCCTACATATTCCCATTAGCTCCCAGATAATGCCATAAGCTCCCAGATATTCCCATAAGCTCCTACATATTCCATAAGCTTCTAGTATTCCCAGAGGCTCCTACATATTTCCATAAGCTCTTACATATTCCGATAAGCTCGAAGATATTGCCATAAGCTCCCAGATATTGCCATTAGCTCCCAGATATTCCCATAAGCTCCTGCATATTCTCATAATCTCCCAGATATTGCATTAAGCTCCCAGATATTGCAGTAAGCTCCCAGATATTGCATTAAGCTCCCAGATATTCCCATAAGCTCCTAATATTCTCATAAGGTCCTACATATTCCCATAAGATCCCAGATATTGCCATAAGCTCCTAAATATTACCATAAGTTCCCTCATATTCCCATAAGTTCTCATATATTCCCATTCTCTCTCTCCCCCTCTCTCTCTCTCTCTCTCTCTCTCTCACACACACACACACACACACACTCTCTCTCTCCCTCTCTCTCTCTCTCCTTCCTTGTCTTTTTCCTTATCTCTCTTTTTCGATAATTAACATAGATTTGAATCTAGTTGTGCATGGCAGTTGATCATTGTATAGCAGAAAATTGAAACGAAGCTTATAGTCCGTTTCAAGTATTGAAAAATAGTAGTAGAATTTAATGATGCGTAAAATTTTGAACATACGTGGTTGAAAATAAACACAAAGCCTATAGTCAAATTCGCCAAATATTAAACAGGGTTAAAAACATTTGGCACATATTCAGATAAGATCCCAGATATTGCCAATTGTTCCTACATATTCCCATAAGCTCCCAGATAATGCCATAAGCTCCCAGATATTCCCATAAGCTCCTACATATTCCATAAGCTCCTAATATTCCCATAGGTTCCAACATATTCCCATAAGCTCCTACATATTCCGATAAGCTCCAAGATATTGCCATAAGCTCCCAGATATTGCCATAAGCTCCCAGATATTCCCATAAGCTCCTACATATTCTCATAAGCTCCTAGATATTACAATAAGCTCCCAGATATTCCTATAAGCTCCTACATATTCCCATAAGTTCCTAATATTCTCATAAGCTCCTACATATTCCCATAAGCTCCCAGATATTGCCATAAGCTCCCAGATATTCCCATAAGCTCCTTCATATTCCCATAAGCTCCGAGATATTCCCATAAGCTCCTACATATTCCCATAAGCTCCTACTATTCTCATAACCTCCTACATATTCCCATAAGCTCCTAGATATTACCAAAAGTTCCCGAATATTCCCATAAGTTCTCATATTTTCCCATTCTTTCTCTCTCTCTCTCTCTCTCTCTCTCTCTCTCTCTCTCTCTCTCTCTCTCTCTCTCTCTCTCCCTCTCTCTCTCTCTTTCTCTGTCTTTTTCCTTATGTCTCTTTTTCGATAATTAACATAGATTTGAATCTAGTTATGCATGGCAGTTGATCATTGTATAGCAGAAAATGGAAACAGAAGCTTATAGTAGTAGAATTTACTGATGCGTAAAATTTTGAACTTACGTGGTTGATAATAAACACAAAGCCTATAGTCCCATTAGCCAAATATTAAACAAGGTAAAAAACATTTGGAACATTTTCAGTAAGCTCCCAGATATTGCCAATAGTTCCTACATATTCCCATAAGCTCCCAGATAATGCCATAAGCTCCCAGATATTCCCTTAAGCTCCTACAATTCCATAAGCTCCTAATATTCCCAGAGGCTCCTACATATTCCCATAAGCTCTTACATATTCCGATAAGCTCGAAGATATTGACATAAGCTCCCAGATATTGCCATTAGCTCCCAGATATTCCCATAAGCTTCTTCATATTCCCATATGCTCCTGCATATTCTCATAAGCTCCCAGATATTCCCATAAGCTCCTTCCTATTCCCATAAGCTCCGAGATATTCCCATAAGCTCCTACATATTCCCATAAGCTCCTAATATTCTCACAAGCTCCTACATATTCCCATAAGCTCCTAATATTCTCATAAGGACCTACATATTGCTATAAGCTTCCAGATATTGCCATAAGCTCCTAGATATTCCCATAAGTTCTCATCTATTCCCATTCTCTCTCTCTCTCTCTCTCTCTCTCTCTCTCTCTTTCTCTCTCTCTCTCTTTCTTTGTCTCTTTCCTTATCTCTCTCTTTCGATAATTAACATAGATTTGAATCTAGTTATGCATGGCAGTTGATCATTGTATAGTAGAAAATTGAAACGAAGCTTTTAGTCCTTTTCAAGTATTGAAAAATAGTCGTAGAATTTACTGATGCGTAAAATTTTGAACTTACGTGGTTGAAAATAAACACAAAGCCTATAGTCCCATTCGCCAAATATTAAACAGGGTTAAAAACATTTGGCACATATTTAGATAAGCTCCCAGATATTGCCAAAATTTCCTACATATTCCCATAAGCTCCCAGATAATGCCATAAGCTTTCACATATTTCCATAAGCTCCTACATATTCCATAAGCTCCTAATATTCCAATAGGCTCCTACATATTCCCATAAGCTCCTACATATTCCAATAAGCTCGAGGATATTGCCATAAGCTCCTTAATATTCCTATAAGCTCCTAATATTCTCATAAGCTCCTACAAATTCCAATAAGCTTCCAGATATTGCCATAAGCTCCTAGATATTCCCATGAGTTCTCGCATATTCCCATAAGTTCTCATATATTCCCATTCTTTCTCTCTTTCTCTCTCTCTCTCTCTCTACTGATGCGTAAAATTTTACACTTACGTGGTTGATAATAAACACAAAGCCTATAGTCCCATTAGCCAAATATTAAACAGGGTTAAAAACATTTGGCACATATTTAGATAAGCTCCCAGATAATGCCAATAGTTCCTACATATTCCCATTAGCTCCCAGATAATGCCATAAGCTCCCAGATATTCCCATAAGCTCCTACATATTCCATAAGCTTCTAGTATTCCCAGAGGCTCCTACATATTTCCATAAGCTCTTACATATTCCGATAAGCTCGAAGATATTGCCATAAGCTTCCAGATATTGCCATTAGCTCCCAGATATTCCCATAAGCTCCTGCATATTCTCATAATCTCCCAGATATTGCATTAAGCTCCCAGATATTGCAGTAGGCTCCCAGATATTGCATTAAGCTCCCAGATATTCCCATAAGCTCCTAATATTCTCATAAGGTCCTACATATTCCCATAAGATCCCAGATATTGCCATAAGCTCCTAAATATTACCATAAGTTCCCTCATATTCCCATAAGTTCTCATATATTCCCATTCTCTCTCTCCCCCCCCTCTCTCTCTCTCTCTCTCTCTCTCACACACACACACACACACACTCTCTCTCTCCCTCTCTCTCTCTCTCTCCTTCCTTGTCTTTTTCCTTATCTCTCTTTTTCGATAATTAACATAGATTTGAATCTAGTTGTGCATGGCAGTTGATCATTGTATAGCAGAAAATTGAAACGAAGCTTATAGTCCGTTTCAAGTATTGAAAAATAGTAGTAGAATTTAATGATGCGTAAAATTTTGAACATACGTGGTTGAAAATAAACACAAAGCCTATAGTCAAATTCGCCAAATATTAAACAGGGTTAAAAACATTTGGCACATATTCAGATAAGATCCCAGATATTGCCAATTGTTCCTACATATTCCCATAAGCTCCCAGATAATGCCATAAGCTCCCAGATATTCCCATAAGCTCCTACATATTCCATAAGCTCCTAATATTCCCATAGGTTCCAACATATTCCCATAAGCTCCTACATATTCCGATAAGCTCCAAGATATTGCCATAAGCTCCCAGATATTGCCATAAGCTCCCAGATATTCCCATAAGCTCCTACATATTCTCATAAGCTCCTAGATATTACAATAAGCTCCCAGATATTCCTATAAGCTCCTACATATTCCCATAAGTTCCTAATATTCTCATAAGCTCCTACATATTCCCATAAGCTCCCAGATATTGCCATAAGCTCCCAGATATTCCCATAAGCTCCTTCATATTCCCATAAGCTCCGAGATATTCCCATAAGCTCCTACATATTCCCATAAGCTCCTACTATTCTCATAACCTCCTACATATTCCCATAAGCTCCTAGATATTACCAAAAGTTCCCGAATATTCCCATAAGTTCTCATATTTTCCCATTCTTTCTCTCTCTCTCTCTCTCTCTCTCTCTCTCTCTCTCTCTCTCTCTCTCTCTCTCTCTCTCCCTCTCTCTCTCTCTTTCTCTGTCTTTTTCCTTATGTCTCTTTTTCGATAATTAACATAGATTTGAATCTAGTTATGCATGGCAGTTGATCATTGTATAGCAGAAAATGGAAACGAAGCTTATAGTAGTAGAATTTACTGATGCGTAAAATTTTGAACTTACGTGGTTGATAATAAACACAAAGCCTATAGTCCCATTAGCCAAATATTAAACAAGGTAAAAAACATTTGGAACATTTTCAGTAAGCTCCCAGATATTGCCAATAGTTCCTACATATTCCCATAAGCTCCCAGATAATGCCATAAGCTCCCAGATATTCCCTTAAGCTCCTACAATTCCATAAGCTCCTAATATTCCCAGAGGCTCCTACATATTCCCATAAGCTCTTACATATTCCGATAAGCTCGAAGATATTGACATAAGCTCCCAGATATTGCCATTAGCTCCCAGATATTCCCATAAGCTTCTTCATATTCCCATATGCTCCTGCATATTCTCATAAGCTCCCAGATATTCCCATAAGCTCCTTCCTATTCCCATAAGCTCCGAGATATTCCCATAAGCTCCTACATATTCCCATAAGCTCCTAATATTCTCACAAGCTCCTACATATTCCCATAAGCTCCTAATATTCTCATAAGGACCTACATATTGCTATAAGCTTCCAGATATTGCCATAAGCTCCTAGATATTCCCATAAGTTCTCATCTATTCCCATTCTCTCTCTCTCTCTCTCTCTCTCTCTCTCTCTCTCTCTTTCTCTCTCTCTCTCTTTCTTTGTCTCTTTCCTTATCTCTCTCTTTCGATAATTAACATAGATTTGAATCTAGTTATGCATGGCAGTTGATCATTGTATAGTAGAAAATTGAAACGAAGCTTTTAGTCCTTTTCAAGTATTGAAAAATAGTCGTAGAATTTACTGATGCGTAAAATTTTGAACTTACGTGGTTGAAAATAAACACAAAGCCTATAGTCCCATTCGCCAAATATTAAACAGGGTTAAAAACATTTGGCACATATTTAGATAAGCTCCCAGATATTGCCAAAATTTCCTACATATTCCCATAAGCTCCCAGATAATGCCATAAGCTTTCACATATTTCCATAAGCTCCTACATATTCCATAAGCTCCTAATATTCCAATAGGCTCCTACATATTCCCATAAGCTCCTACATATTCCAATAAGCTCGAGGATATTGCCATAAGCTCCTTAATATTCCTATAAGCTCCTAATATTCTCATAAGCTCCTACAAATTCCAATAAGCTTCCAGATATTGCCATAAGCTCCTAGATATTCCCATGAGTTCTCGCATATTCCCATAAGTTCTCATATATTCCCATTCTTTCTCTCTTTCTCTCTCTCTCTCTCTCTACTGATGCGTAAAATTTTACACTTACGTGGTTGATAATAAACACAAAGCCTATAGTCCCATTAGCCAAATATTAAACAGGGTTAAAAACATTTGGCACATATTTAGATAAGCTCCCAGATAATGCCAATAGTTCCTACATATTCCCATTAGCTCCCAGATAATGCCATAAGCTCCCAGATATTCCCATAAGCTCCTACATATTCCATAAGCTTCTAGTATTCCCAGAGGCTCCTACATATTTCCATAAGCTCTTACATATTCCGATAAGCTCGAAGATATTGCCATAAGCTTCCAGATATTGCCATTAGCTCCCAGATATTCCCATAAGCTCCTGCATATTCTCATAATCTCCCAGATATTGCATTAAGCTCCCAGATATTGCAGTAGGCTCCCAGATATTGCATTAAGCTCCCAGATATTCCCATAAGCTCCTAATATTCTCATAAGGTCCTACATATTCCCATAAGATCCCAGATATTGCCATAAGCTCCTAAATATTACCATAAGTTCCCTCATATTCCCATAAGTTCTCATATATTCCCATTCTCTCTCTCCCCCCCTCTCTCTCTCTCTCTCTCTCTCTCACACACACACACACACACACACTCTCTCTCTCCCTCTCTCTCTCTCTCTCCTTCCTTGTCTTTTCCTTATCTCTCTTTTTCGATAATTAACATAGATTTGAATCTAGTTGTGCATGGCAGTTGATCATTGTATAGCAGAAAATTGAAACGAAGCTTATAGTCCGTTTCAAGTATTGAAAAATAGTAGTAGAATTTAATGATGCGTAAAATTTTGAACATACGTGGTTGAAAATAAACACAAAGCCTATAGTCAAATTCGCCAAATATTAAACAGGGTTAAAAACATTTGGCACATATTCAGATAAGATCCCAGATATTGCCAATTGTTCCTACATATTCCCATAAGCTCCCAGATAATGCCATAAGCTCCCAGATATTCCCATAAGCTCCTACATATTCCATAAGCTCCTAATATTCCCATAGGTTCCAACATATTCCCATAAGCTCCTACATATTCCGATAAGCTCCAAGATATTGCCATAAGCTCCCAGATATTGCCATAAGCTCCCAGATATTCCCATAAGCTCCTACATATTCTCATAAGCTCCTAGATATTACAATAAGCTCCCAGATATTCCTATAAGCTCCTACATATTCCCATAAGTTCCTAATATTCTCATAAGCTCCTACATATTCCCATAAGCTCCCAGATATTGCCATAAGCTCCCAGATATTCCCATAAGCTCCTTCATATTCCCATAAGCTCCGAGATATTCCCATAAGCTCCTACATATTCCCATAAGCTCCTACTATTCTCATAACCTCCTACATATTCCCATAAGCTCCTAGATATTACCAAAAGTTCCCGAATATTCCCATAAGTTCTCATATTTTCCCATTCTTTCTCTCTCTCTCTCTCTCTCTCTCTCTCTCTCTCTCTCTCTCTCCCTCTCTCTCTCTTTCTCTGTCTTTTTCCTTATGTCTCTTTTTCGATAATTAACATAGATTTGAATCTAGTTATGCATGGCAGTTGATCATTGTATAGCAGAAAATGGAAACGAAGCTTATAGTAGTAGAATTTACTGATGCGTAAAATTTTAAACTTACGTGGTTGATAATAAACACAAAGCCTATAGTCCCATTAGCCAAATATTAAACAAGGTAAAAAACATTTGGAACATTTTCAGATAAGCTCCCAGATATTGCCAATAGTTCCTACATATTCCCATAAGCTCCCAGATAATGCCATAAGCTCCCAGATATTCCCTTAAGCTCCTACAATTCCATAAGCTCCTAATATTCCCAGAGGCTCCTACATATTCCCATAAGCTCTTACATATTCCGATAAGCTCGAAGATATTGACATAAGCTCCCAGATATTGCCATTAGCTCCCAGATATTCCCATAAGCTTCTTCATATTCCCATATGCTCCTGCATATTCTCATAAGCTCCCAGATATTCCCATAAGCTCCTTCCTATTCCCATAAGCTCCGAGATATTCCCATAAGCTCCTACATATTCCCATAAGCTCCTAATATTCTCACAAGCTCCTACATATTCCCATAAGCTCCTAATATTCTCATAAGGACCTACATATTGCTATAAGCTTCCAGATATTGCCATAAGCTCCTAGATATTCCCATAAGTTCTCATCTATTCCCATTCTCTCTCTCTCTCTCTCTCTCTCTCTCTTTCTCTCTCTCTCTCTCTATCTTTGTCTCTTTCCTTATCTCTCTCTTTCGATAATTAACATAGATTTGAATCTAGTTATGCATGGCAGTTGATCATTGTATAGTAGAAAATTGAAACGAAGCTTTTAGTCCTTTTCAAGTATTGAAAAATAGTCGTAGAATTTACTGATGCGTAAAATTTTGAACTTACGTGGTTGAAAATAAACACAAAGCCTATAGTCCCATTCGCCAAATATTAAACAGGGTTAAAAACATTTGGCACATATTTAGATAAGCTCCCAGATATTGCCAAAATTTCCTACATATTCCCATAAGCTCCCAGATAATGCCATAAGCTTTCACATATTTCCATAAGCTCCTACATATTCCATAAGCTCCTAATATTCCAATAGGCTCCTACATATTCCCATAAGCTCCTACATATTCCAATAAGCTCGAGGATATTGCCATAAGCTCCTAGATATTGCCGTAAGCTCCCAGATATTCCCATAAGCTTCTTCATATTCCCATAAGCTCCCAGATATTCCCATAATCTCCCAGATATTGCAATAAGCTCCCAGATATTCCCATAAGCTCCTACATATTCCCAAAGCTCCTAATATTCTCATAAGCTCCTACATTCGCCCATAAGCTCCCAGATATTGCCATAAGCTCCTAGATATTCCCATAAGTTCCCGCATATTCCCATAAGTTCTCACATATTCCCATTCTCTCTCTCTCTCTCTCTCTCTCTCTCTCTCGCTCTCTCTCTCTCGTCGGGAGTTAAACAACAACCTAAAGCAGGGCTTCTTAAACTTTTGTTATTCACGACCCCCATTTATGATTGCGAGTTTCTTGACGACCCCATACAAATATAAAAGAAAAATAAATTTATATTTTACAAGTTAAAAAACATTTTCTGTTAAATTGTATTTTTACCTCTCGCGACCCCAGAATTTTGCTACGCGACCCCAAATGGGGTCGCGACTCATAGTTTAAGAAGCCCTGACCTAAAGAATGCGGCCAGTGATTGTTAAATGCATCGCCCTCCCCCCCTCTCCCGCAGTATTAAAAAAAAAACAACACAAGTGGCTTGGCCAGCTGGCATAGACGAGCTAGGTATTATCCCAGCTAGTATAGCTAGAGTGTGCTGATGCAAACAGTTATTGTTGTTATTCAGTATTAATAACAACTTATCTGTTTACAGATACAATAATTATGAAGTCATTTTTTTTACGGTTATCATTTATTCATGATTTCCATGATACGACGAAATCGTGGTCCATATAGGTGATTTTTGCCTGGGGCCTCCATTTTAACGCCACCACCTAGTAGTACCCGCAAAACTACATAGTCTGTAAAGTTCATTAGTACCAAAGCAAAGGTTCCAATTAGGCAGATGAAGTGTAGAATCCATCTATTTCTGTAACCACGGAATATAAGGGGACTGTGTGGTAAGCACAATGCCCTGCCGCCTTTACTCCCCCAAGTTGTTCGAATTTTAAGGCGTTCGGATTCCTTAAAGGGGAGGAGGGGGGCATTTTAGTTGTCCGCGCCCGGCGACACCAATGCCTTTTACGCCACTTTTTACAAGAAAACACAATGATGGAAGTAATACAAGACAACACAATGATGGAAGTAATACAACACAATGATGGAAGTAATACAAGAAAACACAATGATAGAAGTAATACAAGAAAACACAATGATGGAAGTAATACAAGACAACACAATGATGGAAGTAATACAACACAATGATGGAAGTAATACAAGACAACACAATGATAGAAGTAATACAAGAAAACACAATGATGGAAGTAATACAAGACAACACAATGATAGAAGTAATACAAGAAAACACAATGATGGAAGTAATACAAGAAAACAGAATGATGGAAGTAATACTAGAAAACACAATGATGGAAGTAATACAAGACAACACAATGATGGAAGTAATACAAGAAAACACAATGATGGAAGTAATACAAGAAAACACAATGATGAAAGTAATACAAAAAAACACAATGATGGAAGTAATACAAGAAAACACAATGATGGAAGTAATACAAGAAAACACAATGATGGAAGTAATACAAGACAACACAATGATGGAAGTAATACAAGACAACACAATGAGTAAGTCGTCAGCCCCGACATTTGGTTCCTTAGTCATTATATTATGATGATTCTAAATTTAGCGGCGGCCTCCGATGAGGACTTAGGAAATTTTTCAGGTCTTTGCTTTAGTCCCCGCTATGTCTCCCGTTGTGCCTCCATGGCCATTACACTTCCGCCTGTGGTGGGGATGAAAGAAGGGCACTACACAAAACCTAAAATCTGTCCCATTTAGGTGGGCGTTTTTTTCGGGGGGGCGGATGGTCGAGTGGTAAAGCACTAGTTCACTGGTTCGATCCCCGTTGAGGACAAATTGTAATTTCAGGTCATGGCTTCAGTCCCCGCTATGTCGTCCGTGGTGCCTCCATGGCCATTGCATTTTCGGCTATGGTGGGGATGAAAGAAGTGCACTTGCCCCATTAGTGTATAGGATTTAAGAGATTTCATCTCATCCTTACAGGGGCTTCACACATCGAGACCGTCTGATGTGACTTTGTCTTTATCGATTCCTAGAGATGAAAGTTTATCCTGTCTCATGGAATTGAAGTTAATTAAAGATAATAAAATGTCTACCTAAAAAGCTGGAAACTTTTATATAATTAATTATTGTTTTTGTTTGTTTGTTTTTGTTTTTGTTCGTTTTTCTTTGCTGCCTTTTGATTTCCATAAAAAAACGTTATCACGTGTTATCTTCATCTAGGACTATACATATTACCTGTAAATATTAAAGTTAAGTTCCCTTAGCTCTGACGGGCATGAAGTGTAGAATTCATCTGTTTATATTACCTCGACATGTTCATAGATTGTGTAGTTAGCACAACACACAGTCGCCTTTACAGTCGAGCATCTACAGCAGCACGCATGACTAAAAAAAAAACATCAGAACTCTTCACTTCAATAGACCCGCGCTATACTTATGACCACTTTATATCTTTCCAAAATTTCACTCATTCTATATAAAAATTATCAAAAAATTGATATTAATTGACTCGAAGAATTTTAAAATCGTGTATTGTCACTGAAACTACATCAGGGCTCAAAATGTGTAATTAGACAGGATCTCAAGAGGTTAGTGATAATTGATTTCAAATTTCCCACAACACAGATTCACTCCTTAAATAAAATCGAACGTTCAGATAAAGCAACTGAAATAAAAGCCTAAAATTTAATATTTAAAAAAAAATAACTTTTCTCAAAATTCTGTGGCGAGTTGCCATTGCAAGTTATTTTTTTATGAAACATTAGTCTCATTATTTCATGCAAATAATAGTGGTTACATTATTTATTATTGCAAGATATCACATAATGTTAATTACCCTATCAAAAACTACTCTGAGGTGGCCGTTCTTGTTATGGAACTAAAAAAATCTCATTACTATGTCAAAAAAGTTGAAGTAGACCCGTATAATATTTAAATTTATTCAAGCATCAAGAGTTTAATAGAGGAAACAGGAACTTGGCCTATATACAATCACCCCTATAAAAGACAAGAAAGTTCTACAAGACATTTACCACAGACTTTCCAGCCGTCGTACAAAGTCAACAGACTCTACAAACTTCTGAAAATGATGACCAAATTTGTCGTTCTTTGTCTAGTCGCCACTTTGTGCATTCAGCTGTCCACACAACAAGGTGAGTTGAATAACACAACAAGGTAAGTTAGACAACAAGTGTTTCTCTTCCTTAAATTAAATTATATCTACAGTTGTGCAGAAAATTTGAATTTTTCGTCAGTCTTTTATAGAGACGGAAGATTTTGCAGGGTATAGGAGTTGAGAAAGCCTATTTTATGTTTGTTACAAACAAACAAATACGAAAAATAAAAATGTCAGAACATTCAGCTTACGACATGAATGCTGTTGTGGCAGCAGGGGAAATAAACAACATATTTTTATTAACGTAGCCGATACATATTTCTTTTTTCTCTCATTTAAAGAAAAAGTTCGTTAATTTAATACGCTGTTCTTCTTCTTCCTTTGGCTCTACAGCCCATTTAGGGCCCTGGCCTGCCATACTACTCTCTACAGCCCATTTAGGGCCCTGGCCTGCTATACTACTCTCTACAGCCCATTTAGGGCCCTGGCCTGCCATACTACTCTTCTACACTTTTCCCGATCCATGGTCTTCTTCCTCCAGTCTCTCACTCCCATGGCTTTAAGGTCTTTCTCCACTTCCTCTAACTACCAGCTTCTTGGTCTGTCCACTTATTACAAAACGTGAATTGATCCGTTTTTCTGTTCTAATCCATTATAAATGGTTGGGGGTGTGGCAGTTTATGTCTCATATTTTGTAACACTTGTATGGGCTACCCTGCCTATTGACAGGAGTTGGATTCAGATTTCTTTTTAAACATATACCAGTTATAAGGAGAACATTCTGAATGCACCGTAAAACAGAATCTTTCCTTAGTATAGGCAATTTACGCAACATCCAAGTTCCCCCTCCCTCTGTCTCTGCCGGGAATGTTGGGCCTGGCCCCGAAAAGACCCAAGAACGGCCCTGCTACTGGTCCAGCAGTTTCAATAAGGGGAAGTACCTAGTATAGTAAACAAAGCCAAGACCTGTAGTTTCAATAAGGGGAACTACCTAGTATAGTAAACAAAGCCAAGACCTGTAGTTTCAATAAGGGAAAGTACCTAGTATAGTAAACAAAGCCAAGACCTGTAGTTTCAATAAGGGGAACTACTTAGTGTGAAAATATAACTTCTAATGTGGTATTGCAACTTCTAATGTGATAATGTAACCATTAAAAGAATGTTTCCTCTCGAATGCACTTTCCAGCTGTTGACTGCACCCTACCTGCTGTTCAAGGACCTTGCAGAATGTTGCTCTACAGATTTTTCTACAACACCGCCACTGGGGTCTGTGAGCAGTTTGAGTTCGGCGGCTGTGAAGGCAACAGCAACAACTTCGTCAGTGTTGAAGAGTGTAATACAGCCTGTGTCGCTGCCAGGAAATAAACAGACTGACATGAGACTGACTGAAGGAATCCACAGGAACAAGAAAATCATGATAAAGTTACAATAACGCAATATTAAATTAATTATATGAAAATAAAATTAAAAAAAAATTACTTGTTTTACCTTTATATTTTAAAAATTATTGTTAATGTAAATGCCTAATAAAAAAAACGCATGCTGTTATTAAGTATGAAAACATTGCAAGGGATGTAAATACAATGTGGTCTTCCTTGGACAAACAATATTTTCAAAAGCTGAAGTACGGACGCCACCTACTTTAATCTGGAGTTAAATCAAGGGCAGGCTTCAATGATGATTCCGCTGAGGCATGTGACCATGGGGGTCCATGCTGAGGACCCATTTATATTTTTTCCCCTTTGAACAGCAGTCATAGCACAAACATTGTCTAAAAAAAAAATTGCCCGACACCAGTGAGTCCTCAAATACGGCTGATGTTTTCCACGACAGGCGGCAAAGTAAGTTTCCCCTATTGGGCGAATCGCCCCCGCCTGGTTACGCCACTGGGTGGAGGGGTGTGTGTCGTAAACTAGAAATTTATTTACAACAAAATAGACCTCCTCTCTTTCCTTACACAACTTGTTAATTTAACCTTTTTGTTTAGACTGCTTAAAGAGTTGCTGTATTATAAAAATACAGTACTGGTGTACTGATAGACATAGAATATCGAATTTCTGCAAGATTATAAAGTACTGGTGTACTGATAGACATAGAATATCGAATTTCTGCAAGATTATAAAGGGAAATAACACAACTTGCGGCATTTCTTAAAGTCACATAGGATTTTTTTAAAAGTGATGCGCTTTCTTTGCGATATATTTTCTGTGGAATATAAAGATGAATTTTACTACAGCTTCATTATAGAATAAATTATCGATAATGTTTTAAAGTGAATTATTTTCAAAGAAAGACACATTTGGCATAGGTTTTTGGCATAGGTTGCTAAATGCTTGGCTTTTGTTACAATCCAATAATTAAAGAGTGGGAGCAGACTTCAATTATATAACCCGGCAACGCATTTTTTATTTTAATTATTTTGATAAATGATACATATGAAAATAAAATATACACCTTTCTTTATAATTTAAGTGCAACATAATGACGTCATTCCTTTTTAATTAGACGAAAAAAAGCCTACGAACAAACGGAAAATCACTACGTTATAAAGGAATGGCATTATATTCAATATGTTTTTCATTTTTGTTGTTCAGAGAGATGAACGGAATATAAATCATACAGAAAGCGCATAGCTATTTAAAAAGTTTTATAATAATAATGAAAAAAATACAGCAAATTATGTTATTTCTTTATTTAAAAAGTGTAGCACCTAAATAATGATACACACTAGAATAATACACAAATATGGCGAAGTTCGGAGTCATCAGTTTACATTGATGATGCGCAATCTGTATAATTTATAGTCAGAGGTTTGATAGCCAACTCGAACTGAGATAATTTGTGAGCGCTGAAACCGAAAGTAGCAACATGTACTGCCCATTGATCCCCCTGCGATCACCTCCAGCTGGCTGGGAGGAAGTGACGTTAAAAGAAGTCCAGAAGGTTGCAGAACGTGACATGAAAAAAAAATAAACATAATAAAACACAAGAGAAATTGATAATTTGAACCGAATTCTATTAATAAAAATGTATCTTTGTGATTGTTTGTTTCTCTAAGTGTTGTTAGATCAAAAGTTGGTTGCCCATTGATGAATAAAAATATTCACTATAATCTATTTGTTCATTTTAATGTTTGAATTATGTTGCACACATCGTGTAAGTGTAATGTCATGTCCCTCATCTAATAAGCACGACTTGTCAAGAAAGACACATTGTCAAGAAAGACACATTGTCAAGAAAGACACATTGTCAAGAAAGACACATTGTTAAGAAAGACACATTGTCAGGAAAGACACATTGTCAGGAAAGACACATTGTCAGGAAAGACACATTGTCAAGGAAGACACATTGTCAAGATAGACACATTGTCAAGAAAGACACATTGTCAAGAAAGACACATTGTCAAGAAAGACACATTGTCAAGAAAGTAACATTGTCAAGAAAGACACATTGTCAAGAAAGACACATTGTCAGGAAAGACACATTGTCAGGAAAGACACATTCTCAAGAAAGACACATTGTCAAGGAAGACACATTGTCAAGGAAGACACATTGTCAAGGAAGACACATTGTCAAGGAAGACACATTGTCAAGGAAGACACATTGTTAAGAGAACACAATAGGACGATATATATTTAAAGAAAAAATATCCTTCTTTTTTTAAAAAAATACAGCGAATCTTATTCTATTAGTAGCGATGTAGGTCTATAAAAAATGAAATACAAAATCAAGTTATATAAAAGTCCTAACCATGTCAATAAAGAATAATATCACCACAGTAAAAAAAAAACTGTTTTGGCAACGACGTTATTTGTGAATGCCCCTTTAACGTTTGAATTTTAATTATGGTTGTTGTTGGACAATAGGATCAGTTGGAAATAAGAGCATAAGTGGACGTGAAGTATACGCTCTAACATAACGGATGGGATGGGTGGACCCTGGTCACTTGTGAATAAATTGATAAAGATACAGGCCATGGTCACATCTTCATAATAAAGCAGCTAAGCTTGTCCAGGTCGCGGTGTGTGGGGAATCCGTTCTGTAAATAAACGACCTCCAGAAATTAATAAATAAAACAACAGTATTTGATGAAGTAATCACGTGACCAGCGAAGTCACGAGCACATAATTCAAAATGGCGCTTGGGTTCAATCGATTCGATAGTAAATTGATTAGGAAAGGGTTTCACATTACACCTAGATTTCCCGGGCAACGCCGGGCTTAATATCTAGTACATTATAAATTATTGATGTGTCTATTAGCATTAGAAACAGCCCATAACCACCAACATTAATTATCAACTATTGATGTGTCTAGTGACTTTAAAAAAGGGTTATTGCCGCAGACACTACTGCTGTAACTATTGACGTAAAACAAACTATGTGAATGAGTATTCGTGCGAAATTCGGGAAGCATCACACATTCACACAAACTCTGGCATGAATTCACACACATTTTCCTTCTCCGTAATAAAACCTACCAAAATGTAAATGACGACTCTACTTTAAGTCCGGTTACATTCCTACCAGTTTGTCATCTAAACAAATAGTTGAAATAAGATGAAAGGAATTTGCTGTAAGGTTTTGATATTTCTGTATCGGTTGAAAGAATGTTTGAAAACAACTTCAGTTATTGCAGTCCCTATTTGTACAGGTTCAGTCAAACAAAAAACGTCATGTTTCACCATAATACACACTCTATAATATAGATCCGCCCTCTAATGATGACATCTCGTACACTGATGTTTCATAATCTAGTGATGACATCTCGTAATTGATGTCACATTATCTAATGATGTCACCTAATCTATAGATGTCGCATAATTTAATGGTGCCACCTCATCTATTGATGTCACATTACCTAATGATGTCAATTCATCTATTGATGTCACATTATCTAATGATGTCAATTATTCTATTGATGTCACATTATCTAATGAAGTCAATTCATCTATTGATGTCACATTATCTAATGTTGTCAATTCATCTATTGATTTCGCATTATCTAATGATGCCAATTCATCTATTGATGTCACATAATTTAATGATGTCAATTCATCTATTGATGTCACATAATTTAATAATGTCACCTTGTCTATTGATGTCACAGAATCTAATGATGACATCTCATCTACTGATGTTTAATTATTCAAAAAGTCATCCGAAGCTATTGAGGTCATGGCATATAATACTGTTACCCCGTGTTAAGATGTCATCTCCATATATTGTAACCTTCTTAAATGCTCTTACTCTTTTTAATGTTCTAACACTTTCTAATGTTATTTAACATTGATGATAACAACAGCTCTAATTTTCTTATTTATGAAAACTCTTTCGTCATTATGGTGATAGTATCTTGATTTTATTACTATTATTTAAATTTATTCATTTATCAAGAATGCAATAGCCGTCACTTCAAAATACTCTGGCCTGACCTAGTTTCAGAAACTCCTATATAAGACAAGAAAGTTTTACAAGACATTCACCGCAGACTTTACAGCCGTCGTACCAAGTCAACAGACTCACAAACTTCTGAAAATGATGACCAAATTTGTCGTTCTTTGTCTAGTCGCCACATTGTGCATTCAGCTGTCTACACAACAAGGTGAGTTGAATAACATGTGTGTGTGTAAGTTATTGTGTGTGTAAAAAGGGTAATAGTAAAGAATATAAATATGCCATTTGTGTAATAAATTTGTTACTAACTGACATATAAACCGAGTTTATTTAAAGTCGATATTTTTATTGATTTATTGAATTGTAAACATAGACATGCAGACAAACAGAAAGACACATGGTTAGACAGGCGAACGGGTGATAGATAGACAGATAAAGAGACAGTCAGACAGATATATAGATAAATACATAAATATTTTTAGAATGTCATTTCTATTAAGTTTAAACATAAAATGTAATGAAAACTACTACAGCGAGATTTATTGTTAGAAAAGAATTTTTTTTTAAATACCATGATCATCAATAACAAAGATTCATTATTGGTAAAAATTTCGTTTCAAAATATCATTTGTTTATATAACCAGCAATTGTTTAATGATTGCCATCACAGCTGTTGACTGCACCCTACCTGCTGTTAAAGGACCTTGCAGAATGTTGCTCTACAGATTTTTCTACAACACCGCCACTGGGGCCTGTGAGCAGTTTGAGTTCGGCGGCTGTGAAGGCAATAGCAACAACTTCGTCAGTGTTGAAGACTGTAAAACAGCCTGTGTCGCCGCCAGGAAATAAACTGGTTGACTCCTAGATTAAGGCCTTCACCAAATAAAATAAATTATACTTAACAGTGATTTCTTTATTGATATTGTTTTTTATTAAAGCATTTATCATTTATATTATGTTGGTTTTAGTGTGTGCGTGTGTTTGTCTGTGTGCGTTTGTGTGTGAATTGTTCATTTATTATGTCAAAGTGGAGATTTTTTGACGTCACATATACCTGCATTTTAAAAAAATAACATCTTGCCTCGTGAACTTAATTTTCACTGATAAATTTGATTTATAAAACCTATTGTATAAAAATTCCTCTTAGGTAAATCTTTCAATAAGTCTCGTTCTCCCATCAATGAACTAAATCCGTTGTGTTCAAAATATAAATATGACATAGGCTTATGTACTGTCCTCTATTCCAACTTATTTTTAAAAGTTAGCTACCATGGTAAACACACTTTCACCAATGCAATTGATGGACATGAAAAGAATAAATTTCACAGCAATATCAGGACTAACACAAAGTGGGGATGCAAAACAACCATATGCTCAAGTACTCTGCCCTTAGTGAACCCATCGGAAGCTGTAATGCGCTAGGAATAGTTAAAACAATGATTATGGGGTCATGGAGTCAGTAAGGAGACTGGCATTCCAATTATATCAACATTATCAGGGGATTTCTTGTGGACCCGATTAAGGTACTGGGACGCTGGAAATTAGTGCCTTTAAATATTTACTTGTACTGTTAAAAGATAAGTGTCTGGACTCTGGTGAGAGAATTAAAAGGTAGAATAAAGATACCGTCAGTTATGACCATGGGCTAAAACTATTACTTTTCTTTGTTTTACCCGGTGAGATGTAACAAAGGGTTAACTTTTGACCACTGTTGCTTGAAAGCCATAATGCAGCTTATTGGGGATCTTTGAAAAAAAAATCCACTATAAAATACGTTTTTTTTTAATATTTATAATAAAAGTGAGGTTTTGGACGCTGGGGGTTTTGTTCTCGAGGGCTTTGTCTGCCGGGGGGTTATATCCGGATACCGTGTGTAGTGAATGTTATATGCGGGGCATAAGGCGAAATTATTTTGTGGTCTATACCAGTGGATTAACAACAGACGAGATAATTTGTTTCTTTTTTCAACAAAAGGTTGAAATCGTAAAAAAAATAATTTATTACCCAGGATTTGTTTGCGCGCTAAGTATTGATAGTAATATTATTATGAACTAATATAAATTCAATGTAAGTGTCATAATATAAAAGTTAGCTCTACAGCTTTACTCAGAAACGAGCGGCATGCAGCGGGTCGGTCTAAACAGTTTGGCGGACCAGATATGGCTTGCGGGCACTTGTGGCCCTTAGATAAGCCATGGCCGAGCTAGGCCTTGCGTTCATGAAAGCTGGAAAAAATAAGTTTCAATGGCACTATTTTGTATGTCAATGTTGCCCTCCTTTTTTTTTTGCTTGTTTTGGAGACACGGATTCTCTGTAGTTAGGTGCCGTACTTGTGAAAATTGATCTAAATGTTGTGGTCAAATAGTTTATGAACTATGTTCATTATCACAAGTTAAATTATCAGTTTCCAAACATCAGTACCTTAAAATAAGATTATTACTTTAGGTTCATGTTAAAGAGAAATAGATAATTGAACTTACAGTTATATTTTTGAAAAGAATCTAATATTCACTTTTCTCTAATCCAGCTTCTTTCACTTTAGTTGTGTTCTATAAATAGGATTAGGGTGTTTTAAAATATCTGACAATGATAGTAACGTTGATAAGAATTGCATAATTTAGATATTTAGTTAGTTTATTGTTATCAACCATGTCATTCAGTCCTATTTAGGGGAAGTACCTAGTATAGTAAACACGGGTCTGTTGTGTCCACTGAAGGGTGTAAACAAAACATCGGCAAGCAGTCTTATTTAGGGGAAGTACCTAATATAGTAAACACGGGTCTGTTGTGTCCACTGAAGGGTGTAAACAAAACATTGGCAGTCAGTCTTATTTAGGGGAAGTACCTAGTATAGTAAACACTGGTCTGATGTGACCAGCAGTGAAATATGTCAACAAAACATTGGCAAGCAGTCTTATTTAGGGGAAGTACCTTGCTTAGTAAACACGACCGTCTGTTATATCCAGTGATGAAGGATGTAAACAGAACATTGGCTATCAGTCTCATTTAGGGGAAGTACCTAATTTTATAAACATAGGTCTGTTGTGTTCACTAGTGAAATATCAATCGAAATTTAGTTCATTTTAAAAACTGTCATTGGACTTGATTGTTTGGTTTGTTTTTAGGTACGTTGTCCAATAGTCGATTGAAAATAAGGAGGCATAATGTTTACTGAATCGATGTATTATAAAATACATGGATAAATTTTATTTAAATTATACGATTAAGCAGTAAGATACTAAGGTATACCTAAATAAATAAATACATTGTTAAGACATATGACTTTAATAATCCTGCGCAGTGGCATTAAGACCCACTGTTTGATTGAATGCAATCACTTAAATTTTATTATTGTAAATTTAACATTAATTTTAAACATTAGATTTAATTTCGCTATATTTTTTTAGCCAACTTTAAGGTTTGTACTTCAGTCATTAATCAAAAAATTAAAAGGTTCGAATTCTGTCTTTCAGGTTGAGAATTTACTGTACTACTATTTGAATTGTTTGTATGGTCGTGTGGTTTAGAGCGACCATGTTGTGGGAACAACAGTTTAACGTTAGGTCCTCTGGTCGTTGTTATTCGGAACAGACCTGGAATAGGGCGTGAAAGTCGTGACGTCACGATCGCCATTTTGTTTCCACACATCCGTGGAACCCAGTGATAATAGCCATAGCGTCAATGTGTACTCTTATTAAATAGCTTCAAAAGATATTATATTTTTAGATATATGTGAAAAACGCTACATAATGTGACATGTTGTAGCTGACTGATATTGTTCGAACATGAAAATGTTTTTATCAGTGTTTTATTACATTTAATGGTCGTAGAGAAGTAGACTACACTGACATGGAACCAGCTTTACACAGCATCAATGTGTATCACTTGTCTACTTGGAGAGATTTTTCTATTAAGAAAAATAATGATTACTAAGTGAAGGTACGTGGATATTTCAGTAATTAGCTTATATTAATTTATTCGAATTATTGTTAGGATGATAATATTAAGCAATGCGCTATGATTTTAAACTGATTAAAGAATAAAATTGCACTTAACCCTACACCTCAAGTACAATCAATTTTGTAGGAGCTGAGGCAATTAGTATTTTCACTTCCATAACAAACCTTTCAGTCATTCAAACTGGAATATGGCAAGAGGGAAGTGAATGTCTTGGAGGTTCTGCTGATGGGCTGGTGAAGCCATAATTGAAGTTTTCATGAAGAGACTAAACTATTTCATGGAGAGACTATACTATAGACAATGCTTTTTATAGCCTTTATATATTCTTCAAAAATGTGTGATACTGGTACTATACTCTTATATTTAAACAATTTCAAAATAATTATGTTAGACTGGTGTATATATTATGATTGCATGCAATGTTTCTCACCTTTATCAAGAATTTCTGTAAATTTCATTATTTGACTATTTAATAAAGACTAAAGGCGGTTATTATATCTTTCTTGTTTATTTTCCATACAAAAAAAAAATAACATTATCTTCTAGTTCACTGTCTTAATAAAATTGGCAGTTGTAGACCCTATCTCTTTAATCTTTAACTTGGTCTTACTTGTTAAAGAAAGAGTTTTTGTTTCTTAGAAAGATTCAGATCCCATATCATTAGTCCCATTTCTAGCTTGACATGATCACAGCCTGGAAAGTTGTTTGTCCTGTTGTCTAAGAAAAAAAATTGAAGTAACAATAAGTTTTACAAATATAAAAATGTAATATTAGACTATTAACAATATTAACACTAACAGACCAGCACAAAACTCAATAAGTTCATTTAGTACATAATAATATATAATGAATCAAAATTGACTATATAGAAACAAGACGGTCGATGGTTACAGTCTGGAGCAATATATTGTACCATTCTTTATGATAATATTCAATAATTTAAAAGCAATAATAGACATCTACATGTATGTCTATGAAAACAACACTATCGGGCGAGTATGGTTGGAACCAAAATGGCACTTGTGACGTCAGACTTTCACGCCCTATTAGAATATGGTACCGTTTGTATGACACGTGTTCTCAGTTGATATGACACAAGCTCATTAAATTTAGAAGGTAATCTACAATACTGTTTAGTTTGCTTGATGAAAATGGGCTCCAGACTCATATATTTGGGAAGCATTTGATTAACTTAAGCCAATAATAATTTAAAATACCAATTTGTGAAGGGAGGATACAATTTCATCGGAATAGGGATTCGGAAATACGGAATTGTCATCCGAAGCGGAGAAGTTTTACAAAATTTCCGAAGTTTAAGCATATTCTTGGCAGCAGAATCTAACCAAATATACGCATTTCCATACAACCCATAATTTTTTTTATGAAGTTGGTATCAGATATCTTAGAGGAAATATTTAGACTTTTTACAATAGAGTACTAAAAGAAAATGAATGCATTCATAACGATTAGTGTAGGAGGTAACGGACGGAAGTAACAACAATAAAAAAAATAAAATAAACGTTTGTTTGTTGTTAGACTGTTACTGTCTTTTGTTCAACAAACAGAATGGATCAAATATTGTTAAGATCTTTCAATCGCATGGCTGTAACACTATCGTAGACCTTGCCTCTTCTAGCTGGTTTAAATTTCATTTAAAAACCAAACTACCCTATCTCTTTAAACAAGAAATTTTAATTTAATAACACAGAAAGTATTTCTTTTTATCTTATTAGCTATTGCAGAGGAAGATTGACCATTATTGCTCGCCCTTAAAAATCAATTACCTGTATAGAGATTTTTAAAATATTTTACCATTTTTAGGTTTAAAAAAAACCAACATTTTAGAGCATATTTTTTTTCAGACAGTCAAAGTAAATGATTTCCCAAATCATCAAGGTATAGGATTCATAAAAATGTTTACATATGATATCTTGTTATTGATATTTTCCTTCATTTTATATTACAAAGAAATTGGATATAAAAATCTCAAATTAAAGAGAAAGGATTTACGAGTGGGAACATAAAAATTTAGTTTCAGCTAAAATTCAAGGGTTTATTTGTCAATAATTTTATCTTAAAATTGTCTTTAAATTTGAAATGCCTTGATTTGTCGTTAAATTCAAAATTTGTTTTATGAAGACAATTTTATGTTCATGAAATAGGGAGTGGCTGTCGTCTAATAAGGTTTACTTTTTTAAAATATTCAGTGATTTATTTTTTTTTATTTATGTGGGCTACTTCCACTGCCTAGTCATTTTGACAAAAATGTGTCTGATTATAATTTTATGACTTTTTATCTCAATGTATTCATGTTTTGAGTGTTTAACAGCGTTTACGTCAGAAAACTCTGACCTGACCTAGTTTTAGAAACTCCTATTTAAAGGACAAGAAAGTTTTACAATATATTCACCACGGACTTTACAGCCGTCGTACAAGTCAACAGACTCCACAAACTTCTGAAAATGATGACCAAATTTGTCGTTCTTTGTCTAGTCGCCACTTTGTGCATTCAGCTGTCCACACAACAAGGTAAGTTGAATAACACAACAAGGTAGTAAGTTACAGGCTGATTTGTTTATTGAGATATTTCACACGAGTAGACTTTTAAAAAAATAAGAACTGAATAAATGAGATGATCGATGTTAGTGTGGTAAAGTGCTCGATTGTCGATCTGAAGGTCCCTGGTTCGATCTCCGTTGAGGACCAATAGATATTTTATGTCCACCCATGTTGCCTACATTCCCATTGCACTATTGGTCGGGAAGAAAGAATAGCACTGCATGAATCGTCCTATCTTGACTTTACAGACATTTCACAAACTGAATAAATGACGTGAAGAAAATGATTATATATGCTTAGTGTAGAAATTAGTGAAGAAATTAGTGAACCTGATATATTGAAATTAGTTTAGAAATCGGAGAATTTTGAAACCATTTCCTATTTCTTATCTATTAGAAACTATTTTTCAATCAATCCATAGAGTATTTTAATTCTACACATCGGAAACTCAATAGTGGATTTGTTCAAAATCGATAGTTTAGAAAAGAATCGGTAATTATTTCGAAATAGGTAAACATTTTGGAATCGCCCCATTTTTTAAATTCGTTTTTATTTTTCTTATCATTTTTCTTTTAAGCATTCATTCAAATTTGTCAAATGACTTCTATTCCAGCTGTTGACTGCACCCTACCTGCTGTTAAAGGACCTTGCAGAATGTTGCTCTACAGATTTTTCTACAACACCACCACCGGGGCCTGTGAGCAGTTTGAGTTCGGCGGCTGTGAAGGAAACAGCAACAACTTCGTCAGTGTTGAAGACTGTAATACAGCCTGTGTCGCTGCCAGGAAATAAACAGAGTATTTCCTTAAGAAATAATGAATGATTTAAAAAAATGATAATTTTGGCTTAGAAAAAATTCTGAATTATAAATTGATGCATTAGGCGAATTTAGAGGAAAAAAAAAATTAAAATATCAGTGCAAGGAAAGTTTTGTATTCATTTTGTTTTATTTTATTAATTTATTTGACCTTGTCTGTTTATTCCCCCCCCCCCCACCCCCAAATAAAAACCAACGCCAATTTCAACAACATTATTTACAATGCTGTCTCATTTTAGTTAGCATAATCATTCATAATAAAAATGATTACAAGTCTAAATATATATAACATCAGTTATGTATAAATTGTATATGTTGTTTGTCTAATACTTTATACAAATATATAAATCTTTGTTCGTTTGTGCTTTGTATATAGCATAAAAAAATCAATACATTTTTCTCTAAGAGTTATGACCGGCAACACTCACGCCTCGTCCCTGGCAACACTCACGCCTCGTTCCTGGCATACTTATTATTTTAAAAATTTTGTAAACGTTCTTGAAGTAGTAAAGTTAAAACTGTTTCTGTAGCCACGGCTGTTGTATTGGATTGTGTGGCTGGTGCATCGCCCAGCTGCGTTTACTTTTCCCCAAACAGATGTCAGGTATCCGATCTGACCCGAGAAAAGTACCGGCACACAACGATCAAATCCATTAGGCAGTCAAGCGATACATCCCGTCCCACTAATAACAATGTATGAATGTAATAAATATGTGAACTTTGACCATCATCACATTGACCCTCGATCGTTGTCAACCTTCACCTTTATAGCCATGGGATTAATTCGTGGAAATAATTTGAAATTAACACAGATGACGTCAGCTCATTAGATCTCTATTGTAGACTGGACGACTATGGTGAGGTGGAGATATACACAGAATGTGTTCTATTGGTGGATATGGATCGATATCCTATAAGTCTCATATAGATCGATATCCTATGTCTCATATGGATCGATATCCTATAAGTCTCATATGGAGGCCCACTAACACACACACACACACCCTTTTACCCCCAATTTCGCAGTGTTCGGGTTGCCTCCACCTTGCAGCGGCCATGTAACTGACACGTCTATTAAATGCAAATTATACTCAACGTAATCAAGCTGTACACAAAATGTGTTTTTCATTTAATTGAAGCTCAATTTACAACACGAAACAATAACATCTATGAAATGGGTTTTTTTTTTAAATTTAAAAATAGATGTTGATTTTCAATGTTGAACCTGGTACATATAAAAACAAGCAATTAAGCCTGTTCCATTCTGGACACAGGACGTGATAGCGCATTTTCATGTTATCTTTCAGTAAATATTTGTAAATTTTGGAAATGTTTATAAATTCAATTGTGTAAAGCATATATCGGAAAAAAGATATTAAAAGGACAAGTAAGTCATGTTGAATAACTGTTACAAAAATAAATAATGATTACGCCCCTTTGATTAGCTTTTATTATTTATATTTAAAATATAAGCAAAACGGTACATAACAAACTCTTATATTTTGGCCCTGAGAGGTCAAATCGCGAAATGGACTTTTTATGTACACTTGGCAGGCCAAGACCTACACAATGGGTCTAGGACTTATGGTTGCTGAGATATAGGGCGGTCCATTATTAATATAGCTTATATAGTAAAAAACGGTACTTTATAAGGCCCCTTTTACGGCCCTGAGAGGTCAGATCGCGAAATGGAAAAAAATTCATTTCTTGGAAGGCCAAGACCTACAAAATGATATATACATCATGGGTCTAGGACTTATGGTTGCTGAGATATAGGGCGGTCCATTATTAATATAGCTTATATAGTAAAAAACGGTACTTTATAAGGCCCCTTTTACGGCCCTGAGAGGTCAGATCGCGAAATGGAAAAAAAGTCATTTCTTGGCAGGCCAAGACCTACAAAATGATATATACATCATGGGTCTAGGACTTATGGTTGTTGAGATCTAGGGTGATGACAGACAGACAGACAGACAGACAAAACGGGGACAATAGAGCATTTTTTTTTCGAAAATGCTCTAAAAAATACAGATGTAACTCAAGCCTTTTAAAAATGCATGCTTTGCGTTTGTCATTTAGTTGATATTTAATAGCATACCATGAATCAATTAACAGTCACTACTCATACTCAACTTAGATATAACAGTTTTCAATTGTGCAACCCACTCCTTCTAGGTTTTCACTGCCCACCTGAAACGAAAGAAAAAAAAAAGTGAAATAAAAGATTGTACATATTCTCAATAAAGTAAATATTAAAATTTTTGGCGACCCCCCCCCTCCAACTATAAATCATTTAGCGAGCCATCAATGGATCACGTTACATCATACATTGAGAATCACTTTAATGTTCTAGAGAGACGCCTCTAGACTTCAAATTTATACAACAAAAGATGTATTTATCACCAGCTCGCCTCACCAACATTTCCAGACATACAAATGTAATGGTACTTGTGGTATTTAACTCCTGACATTAAAAAAGAGCAACAACAATAAAGATTGCACTGAAATATAAATTAACGACTGCATAACTAAGAGGATTTTTAAAACAGAGTTTGTGTGATGGTGATGAGTGATGTGGAGGTGGGATGAGGAGGTGGGAAGAGGAGGTTGGATGTGGAGTTGGTATGAGGAGGTGGGATGTGGAGTTGGTATGAGGAAGTGGGAAGAGGAGGTGGGATGTGGAGGTGAGATGAGGAGGTGGGATGTGGAGGTGAGATGAGGAGGTGGGATGTGGAAGTGGGATGAGGAGGTGGGATATGGAGGTGGGATGAGGAGATGGGATGTGGAGGTGAGATGAGGAGGTGGGATGTGGAGGTGGGATGAGTAGGTGGGATGAGGAGGTGGGATGTGGAGGTGGGATGAGGAGGTAGGATGTGGAGGTGGGATGTGGAGGTGAGATGAGGAGGTAGGATGTGGAGGTGGGATGTGGAGGTGGGATGTGTAGGTGGTATGAGGAGGTGGGATGTGGAGTTGGTATGAGGAGGTGGTTTGAGGAGGTGGGATGAGGAGATGGTATGTGGAGGTGAGATGAGGAGGTGGGATGGAGGTGAGATGAGGAGTTGGGATGTGGAGGTGGGATAAGGAGGTGGGATGTGGAGGTGGGATGTGGAGGTGGGATGAGGAGGTGGGATGAGGAGGTGGGATGAGGAGGTGGGATGAGGAGGTTGAATGAGGAGGTGGGATGAGGAGGCGGGATGAGGAGGTGGGATGAGGAGGTGGGATGAGGTGAGATGAGGAGGTGGTATGGGGTGAGATGAGGAGGCGGGATGAGGAGGTGGGATGAGGTGATATGAGGAGGTGGGATGAGGAGGTAGGATGAGGAGGTGGGATGAGGAGGTGGGATGAGGAGGCGGATGAGGAGGTGGGATGAGGAGGTGGGATGAGGGGGTGGAATGAGGAGTTGGGATGAGGAGGCGGGATGAGGAGGTGGGATGAGGAGGTGGGATGAGGAGGTGGGATGAGGTGAGATGAGGAGGTGGGATGAGGAGGTGGGATGAGGAGGTGGGATGAGGTGAGATGAGGAGGTGGGATGAGGAGGTGGTATGAGGTGGGATGAGGAGGCGGGATGAGGAGGTGGGATGAGGTGATATGAGGAGGTTACATTAAAATTCTGCCACAACATGGTTTTTAACTCTATATTGAATAAATTATCGTTTTATGGAATAGTATTATCAGAAAGATGAAGTTATTCTATGTTAAACTAGATTACGTATTCAATGCAATAATGTACATTTCAAGCAATCAATCATTCCCATATCAGCCCAGTTATTAAAACATAAATGTTCAAGAGCCAAACTACGCAACCAGTGGCTTAAAACTGGTACAATGTTTTATTCATCTGCACCATGGGTCATAAAAAATAAAATAAAAAGAATAACTTACCTATAGTAAGAACCAAAAGGATAATGAAGAAATAAAACGAAACAATAAATCCACGAGCAGATGGTAGTAAAAGCAATCTGAATTTGAATTTCGGAGGGTACTTTTTTTATATTCTCCTGAAAGAATTGAATGGAAGAGTCTCCGGCTTAAATTTAAATTGGTAACAGACATTTGGATAAAAAGATGTAATCAGAGCACTTAGCTTACAACTTAATGCGAAATACATTTAGAGGAGTGATTCTCAAAGCTGGGATCGTGACAACGTAGAAATGTATAATTAATGAATCGAAAATTCAAAAGTAATTAATTACACATTACATCTCTATAAGTTACTTAAATAAAAAAACAGTAATTATAGTGGGTGTTGAAGTGCAAAAGTTTGAGAATTACTGCCGAAATGACAAGAAATGTCTGCACTGTTAGATTTACTATTCTTTATGAGTTCTTTAGTGAAATGTGTATGAATCACTCAGATCAGAGAAGTTTACTTTTTTTTTAAATTTTAACACCCGCAAACGCATTGTTTGATAATTATTTATTTCCCTGTTCAGTTTTGTCTCAGCCAAAGGTCGAGTTATTATAAAAATAAGTATCAAAACTATAAGAAATTACCAATGGCTCAAGTAGATTGCTGTTGAAATGAAATGGGAAGTAATATCAAAAGTTCTGTCCCCTTAACAGAGCAGTTCTTATGGTTAGCCTATTGGACAACAGCCTTAACCAATTCAGTGAATATATTGCGCTCATTTTGATTTAACTATTCCATGTATGAAAAGTTACTTCCATATTTTTTTAAAACAAAAGAAATATTTTATAACAGGGAATTTTTAGTGCATAGGCAAACTATAATAGGTCGCTGAAGGTCGAAGAAATATCATGTTAATTAAATTTCCTAAGTTTCATACTACAATTTCATAACAAATAAATATGTAGCTACACATACAATTGGATTAAATCGCTATTAAACATTAATATGGAAAATAATTAATATGTATTCTTATAGTGAGCAGAAAGCCATTCTTATGCAGAATCTGTAAACAGCTTTCATTCTTATGTCACAATGTCAATGTAAATTTACGACTCTACTTCAAAAATATTAATTTATTCATGTAATGAAAGCTACTTAAAGCTCACTTCAGAAAACTCTGGCCTGACCTAGTTTCAGAAACTCCTATATAAAAGCCAAGAAAGTTTTACAAGACATTTCACCACAGACTTTCCAGCCGTCGTACCAAGTCAACAAACTCCACAAACTTCTGAAAATGATGACCAAATTTGTCGTTCTTTGTTTAGTCGCCACTTTGTGCATTCAACTGTCTACACAGCAAGGTAGTTGTTTTTTGTTTTGTTTTTTTCTGAATGTTTTAATTAATTACTGAATGTGTAAAACTGAATTTAACTAATCCAGTTTTGTGATATTCTTAACTGCAATTTTTATATACACATCTTTGTTTACATTCTTTAAAATTTGTGTCGACGCTGCTAATGTAGTTGTTTATTTAAAATTCATTAAAGTAAGTTAGCCTTATTCAAATATATATATATATATATATATATATATATATATATATATATATATATATATATGATGTTCTTCGTGATGAGCTCCACAAATTTGTATGTAAAAATACTAATTCAAAAGAATGCTTTTAAGTTCGCTTTAACATAAATTTATGCCTCAAAGAGATTTTTTAAAATATAAAACATGTTTTCGAACATGAATTGATGTCATAAATTGTTTAATAAATACTGTATTAAAAGCAAAGGTATTAAAAAGTAATAAACAATTCAAAATTAAGTAGGAAATCGTGACTAAATGACATCCGAGTAAAACTAGACACAAAAATTAGTACAAGTACTATTATATCTTAAAACTATTCTCTATTAGTTCATTAATTTTCCATTATGCTATTCCAGCTGTTGACTGCACCCTACCTGCTGTTAAAGGACCTTGCAGAATGTTGCTCTACAGATTTTTCTACAACACCACCACTGGGGCCTGTGAGCAGTTTGAGTTCGGCGGCTGTGAAGGCAACAGCAACAACTTCGTCAGTGTTGAAGAGTGTAATATAGCCTGTGTCGCTGCCAGGAAATAGATTAAGCCTATAATTTAAAAATGTTGCATTTACTGATGTAGACATGAAAGCAATATCTCCTACAGTTCGTCTCTAATCCCAATACAATTAAATATATTTATCTAGATACAAAATAAAATTTTCGAACCCTTTCTTACAAGAGTCAAATTGTTTTATTTTATGAAAAAAAAATGTTATGTGTTGAGTTCCCGAAAATGCGTAAGCAAAGTTTACCTCTCCCTGTGGCCTGTAAGATCTAGCTCGGATGGAGCAATAAAATGTTACGTATAGCACATTTCTCTCGACAACATCTAGACATTGCCGACAATCTGACGTACTCGTAATCGAAAATTAATCCTGAAAAAAATGTAGTCAGTCAATACAACAAGCAGAGATGGGGGTACTTGGCAGTTATTTTACCGATTACATTTACTCGGGTACATTTTTTTGGACTACTTGTACTCATAAGTGAACCTTGTGTATTTGAACTCGTACTTGCATGGTCAGTTTTTGGAACATGTTTGATAACATGTTGAGTGAGACCCGCTTAACGGCTATTTACAAAGCGAAAAAAATCATTTAAAAAGACTTACTATTGTCAATTTAACGATATTTGGAAATGAAATAGTATTTTTTTTTAATGCTGATTAAATGGGAGTCTAATTTAACTTAATAAAAGGCAGATAATCTTGAAAACATTTGATGTCAATTTCACTAGTTATCTCGCTTTATTCGCCGGTCCATTCTGTTGAGTGAAAGGAAGAGCAGCGAGGTTTAGAATTCGATCGGCACTGCGCATGTTCCAAAACTGATTCCCAAAGACACTACTTTCCCCAGGGCGACCAGCAGCTAATATTAGGCCCTTGATAATCACCAACTATGGTTGGTGTCACCCAATGCAAAAAATTCAGGGTGTCACCCCCCCCCCCCCCAAGTTTTCCACCATGAGCATTGGTAGATATTTCGAGTTTTCCTGCATTAGACCTGAGAGATTTTACTTTAAAATACTAAAGAGATAAAAACGATTGCTGACTGTATTTCAGAAAGTTGTATGTTACTTTCATTAAACTGAGGTTGTAAACCACGTCTCCAATTACATAAAACCATGTGACTACATGCGTCCTTTAATAGAACGTTTGCAAACAAAAAACTCTAGATTGATCCGAGCAGTTTTGAAATGTGTTCATTTACCTAAGCTCCAGACCTGTGCGTGGTGACACCCTGTGCTACTGCTCTATATGGTGACACCCTGTGCTACTGCTCTGCATGGTGGCACCCTAGGCTACTACTCATGGTCAGCTATAAAAACCAACCTTATCGAGTTGTTTCTGCTATGAAATTTAGAACTGTTCATTATGGTGTCACCCCGACAATGGTGTCACCCGGTGCGGCCCGCACCCTCCTAGTGACGTCACTGCCAACGGGGACCATCAGATCACACACCCACCAATCGCTAAGCCATTTTTTACCAAATTAATTTATTCAACTCTTTTAATGCAGGGCTCAGTGTCTCTGATAGTGGCTAGAACGTTTTAAAAATTTACTTAACAGTTGTCAGCATAAAAATATACCAGTGGTGACTATGTTGTTCCAGTGAGGGCATCGGCTGTACCAGTGATGGCCACGTTTGTGCCAGCGGTGGCCACGGTTGTACCAGCGGTGATCACGTTTGTACCAGTGATGGCCACGTTTATGCCAGCGGTGGCCACGGTTGTACCAGCGGTGGCCACGTTTGTACCAGCGGTGATCACGTTTGTACCAGTGATGGCCACTGCTGTACCAGTGATGGCCACGGTTGTACCAGTGGTGGCCACGGTTGTACCAGCGGTGATCACGTTTTGTACCAGCGATGACCACGTTTGTACCAGTGATGGCCAATGCTGTACCAGCGATGGCCACGTTTGAGGACGACGAGAGCCACATTTCGGTGTTAGGTATATATAGAGAGAGAGATGATAAATGTAAAAAAAAAAAACACTAATTTTTGTATTCATACTATGTTCTTCATTCTTTGTTGTTGAACCACATTGGGGCTGTCCATTAATTACGTCAACAAAATAGGGGGCAGATAATTTTTGACAATTGTTGACAAGGGGGAGGGGGGAGGTCAAGAAATGTTGACGTCAACAATGTTACTTTTTTTTAATTTAATATCATTACTTAATAAATAGGAAAATTAAGCAGCGTTTGTAGTCATGTGTTACACACTCGCTTAACATTCAGTATTTTAATTAAACTATATATATTCCTACTAATTTTGCCACATAAACATTTTGGAAGCCACCTTTTTTAGGGGGGGAGGGGCAATCAAATGTTGACGTAATTTTATTGGGGGGGGGGGGGTCTCTGGAAGTTTGACAAGTTGTTGACAAGGGGGAGGGGGGAGGTAAAAATCGCCAAAAATTTGTTGACATAAATAATGGACAGCCCCATTTTTGAATAAAGTATAAATAAGTCTTCAACTAAAATGAGGTCTACGCCACAACAGCTGATTCCATATATGGGCCACAAGTGTTTGACAGCTATTATGTATAATACTATAATATAACTAAAACAGGGGACTGCAGACAAAGTTGAGTAGTTTTAAACATTAATGTCATGACAGGAGGATGTATTTCTCTCAATGCAGTTTATAATAAATATACATGTAGTTGTATTTTTATTGAATGTAGTGATATTTTTTTTTATTTTATAAAAATAGGTTAATATAATAATTTTATTTCATTATAATTCATTCACTTTATTTCCGCATCATCTTATTTGAAACATTATCATTTTACTGAGCAAATCGGATGCATAGCAATATAACTGTCTAAAGTTTGATTGTCGTAATGGTAGTAAAAAAATATTGGGGTCAAAGTTTAAGTAAAGTTCAAAGGCTACAAAATATAATACCGTACGGAAAACAACTGAAATTCAACAAGTAATGTTGTTTATAATATTTAGCCGTTTCTATATTTAAATTAGTTATGTAGCAATATTTGACTCAATGACGTATTCTTATTCTTAAACATACAATATTTTATGTTTGATTGCTGTTATTTTTATTTTATTTGTTTAGCATGGTTGACTACAGAGTAGAAAAAAACTTAGCTGTTCTGCAGATTAACAATCCTCCAGTAAATGCGCTAAGGTACTCATGTACAAAAAAATATCCATATATTAGTTGTCGTTAAAATCATAATAAATGATTTTATCTTAAGGCACACTAGACCTGATGTGACCAAATACATATACGGTCTTTGACTCTGTTGTTAGTCTTTGTTTAACTTCACTTCTTTAAAAATTTTTAGTAAGTTACAAGTATTTAAGACTTACTTAGTTTAAGTCTTTAGCTACTGAACTAAAAAGTTTATACCTTTGGGGGTCAGGTGAATTGGTTTTGTTCAAGCATTCATCACTTTTTCCATTACTTTCTTTAAAAAAATCTTTTAAAATAAACAATGATGCTTCATTGTACACATTTAAATTTGATTAAACTTTAAACAGTATACTATCTAGTATCTATAGACCGTCGGACGGTTTATGTCGGTGGATGTTTTCTTTAATTTATAGAAAACATCCACCCATAAATCTTATTGCCAATACTTTTTGAAAACATGCGCTTAAAATATACAAATCTTAAAGTTAAAATTTAACCTAGATTCTCACACAAATTAAGTTGCTGTTCATTGAAAAGTAATTTATTCAAATGGGAAAAAGGTTAGTTTAAATTATTAAGATAAAATTTTAATTACCAAAAACTAGCAGAAAAAACTTGCTGTACCCTTGCAAAGTACATTATTTCTTATTTGTATGGATAAGTAAATTGTCATAAACCAGATAGTCCGAAGTCTACTGTATTTGTTTTGTTTTTTACAAGTTATGTGTTTATGTTATTTCAATTGCACCAGTAATAGGTTTCCATTTCTAAAATAGATGTTTTTACTAGCATATTTGTATCTAGCTCTGATTCTTTAGAACTTAAAAATTTGTTCTACAGCTCTGATGTTTCAGAAGGCCTTTATAATGGAATCAAAAGGGCCTTGCAAGATAGTGCAGTTCAAGCTGTAATTTTAATTGGTAAAGGTAAAACATTTTCTGCTGGAGCAGATATCACATCATTTTCCAAGCCAGGCAAAGGTGATTTTAAACTAGGATATATTAATTATTCAAACCTACTAAAAACTCATTTAAATTATTGATACATGTAATTGGGTGTGGTTTCTGGTTGATTTTTGTTTCTTTTTTTTTTCTGCCTGATTTTTAAGTGTTTGGATCTACATTTAAATTTCTTCAACCGAAACATATTTTACGCTGAATATTTACTGTATAACTCTCCAATCATTCAAATTTTTATTACCCATATATATTAAAATTAATATTTCCTTTTATTTATGTCATTTAGGAATTTGGCTTACTGAAGCCGGCTGGGCATTAGAGGCAAGCAGCAAGCCAGTGGTGAGTGCTGTTCATGGAACTGCTCTAGGTGGTGGACTTGAAATTGCTCTATTTTCACACTATAGAATAGCTGATGAGAAAGCAAAGTAAACATTTTTCAATAAAATGAACATTACTAATTTGTTTATATACTTATTGTGTGTTTTTTATAAATCTATATTTTACATGTAGGTTATAGGGATATCTTCTATTTTAGTGTGAAAATTATTTGCCGTTTACAATCATTATCTTAAGTCATTTTTTAAATTTACTGTTTTACATTTTTTTCCCTATTTGAAAATTTTTTGTATATATTTGGCAGTAACTGTTCTGATAAAAAAAAGTTATTTTATTTGAATATGAAAAGATATTTCCATGAATCATTATCTGAATTTATTTGTTGTTATTCTTTAACTATTTCTTTTAACCTGAAAACAATTCTGATAAGTTTGAAGGAGCAACTCATTTACATTAATGTTAGGAATTTAATCTGCATTGTGCAGGTTACCAGTTTGAATCCTAAAGATTCTGGCTACCTTAGGCCCAAAATGCTTCTATAGCAATTGAAGTCTTGGCAATTTGGAATGGGCACCACTAAACTATATACAGATAGCAGGGACGAAGTATGAGTGTTGCCAGTCATAGTCATATTTATAGAAAATGCTGTTTTATGGTACTATTGAATATATTTAGTATAATCACTCATAAAATTACTACAAGTTTAAATATATATAACATTCATTTATATATAAATTTTATATGTTTTATAATAGTTAATTTATACAAATATATAAATCTATGTTTGTTTATGCTTTGTATATAGTATAAAAACATCAATAAATTTTTCTCTAAGAGTTATAACCGTCAACACTCAAGCCTTGTCCCTGAATGATAGCTATAGGATCTTGTGATATATCATAACCCTTTCTTTGACTTTGTAGAATGCAGTTAGAATATTAATACGGGTTTACTAAGATATTATTTCAAAGTGTTTAGATCAAACTTTAATTTAATGATTATCAGTTTAAAATTTTTTTTTATTTATGGAATAAAATTTATTTTTACTTTAAAGAGAATGTATATCTAAGAGTCTAATTATGAATTTTCTTATATGATTTGGCCAAAAAAGGCTTATTCTTAAAGTTCTTTTTTTACAGATTTGGTTTCCCTGAGGTTTTTCTTGGACTTCTGCCAGGTGCAGAAGGCACAATTCGCCTCCCAAGAGTGGCTGGATTACCTGCAGCCATGGAAATAATAACCTCAGGAAGACAGCTGAATGCCCAGGAGGCTTTAAAACTTGGGATCATAGACAAGGTCATTGCTTCAGCCATACTGACAATAAATCTTTGATGTAAAACATTAATACAGTGAACACCATTATTAGCATTACATTTAGAATGTGGTTTATGTCACTAGCTCAGCATCCTTCACTTTCTTTGTTTTGTGCACTAATGTCTCTCATGGCCATCTTCAGTGACTCCATAGTTTTTGTAAGGCCATGTATAGTATAACAACCTCTGCTCAAATGTACATTGTCTGTTGTCCTCTTCCTAAGTAACCCTAATCTTTAAACCAATAGATATTTCATAAAATTAGAAAAACAAACAGTAATCTCATGTAACTCCATATAAAAGTTTATTTTATAATTACTCAAGAACATCAATTTAACTTAAAAACTTTTACCTTTACATATTTTATTTTATAGTTGCATCTGACAGCATACCTTGAACTAATTTAAAAGCAATCTTTATACATGTATCTGTTCTTTTTTCAAAGTTCTTGAAAATTTAATTATTGAATTTATACTTGCATTATTCTTTTGTGAAATGGTTAAATAAAAACTGTAAAAAAATAAATTTACCAGATTGTGAACAACAACCTTCTGGAAGAAGCAAAAACTTTTGCAGCTAGTATTATTGGCAAACCTCTGGACTCACGAAGACTAAAAACAAAGAAAGTGAAGGATGCTGAGCTAGTGGAAATTTATTATGATGGTATGATTTTTTTCTTTACATTGTTTTTAATGAATACAAGAAAAAAGTTGTTTTAGTTTTTTCTCCTCTAAAAAAATTACAATAAAGCTCATTAACATCTTACAATAAAAAAAATTAAGTTCTCAATTATTATCAAGAAATTTAATTGTTCGTTCTTCATTTTTACAGGAGCACTAAAAGAAGTGAAAAAGAAATACAAAGGAATGATTGCACCTGTGGTAATGTAATGAAATTCATTTTAATTTAAACTGCTGACAGCTTTTGCTGTCAGACTATTTTGAAAGTGTTCTGTTTGTATTATTACTATGTTAACAAACATGTATTTTTAAAAATATTTTTCTTCTGTTTTTAGAACTGCTTGAAGTCTATTAGAGGCTCAGCTAAGTTACCCTATGAATCTGCAGCGCAGTTAGAGAAAAGCTTATTTTCAGAGCTTATATCAAGTGCTCAGTCAGCTGCCTTACGGTATTCATTCTTTGCTGAGCGTTCAGCAGCTAAGGTAATTTTTTTAAGGCAACATCGTTCTATTTTTTATGTTTAAAACAGAAATAATTTTCATTAACTTTGTTTATAATTTTTGTTATATTAATATATTAGCGATACTATAGAAATTTAAGCTACAAGTAAATTATTTCTACATTTTAATGCTAGTGGAAATTACCAAATGGAGCAAGTTCAACAAATACTAAGCCTATGGCTATTTCTTCCGCTGCTGTGGTTGGTGCTGGAACAATGGGCTCAGGTATTGCTGTGTGCCTACTCAGAGCTGGAATCCCTGTGATACTCGTTGAACAGAATGAAAAGGTTTGCTGCCGTTTCAACATTTTAGTATTTATATTTAATGTATTTAATTTTTTTAAAAGTATAGCATAATTTACAGGTTTTTTTATCTTCTAAGGGTGGTGGCTGTTGATGCTTTAAAATGTTACAAATTGATTAAAATTCAGTTAAAATTTCTCCAAAGTCGTTGCTGGGTGTTTTGTTTGAAGGGAGGGGTCCTAAATTTTGTTATATATATTGCTTATATATTCCCATGATGCTTTATATATGAACAGTTTCTTTGAAAAGCTGTTTTAAACTGTTTCCATATTATAAATATATCCACACAAAAAATTGTAAAAATAAAGAAATGAATTATATTTAATTTAACAGACATGTTTTACATGCCAGTGAAAGAGTGATAAGATATGTGACCATCACAAGGTGCCAAGGCTTAAAATAAGTACCTCACATCAGTTAGGGAAGTAAAGGCAGCTCAGCTTTGTGCTAATAGCCTACCTACCATATTTTTCGCCGTATAAGACACACTTTTTCTTCCCCAAAACTGGGGGGGGAAAGTTGGTGCGTCTTATACGGCAAATACACATTTTACATGCTATCATACACTTTTAAAAGAGGGGTAACTCCCGGAAAGTCCAATTGTAAACATGATGAAATCAATAGTCATATCTATTTACCTATCGTTTTATGTATTCGGAAGATTAAAATTAAAGGTGCACTTTAATAAACCGAAATACGTTAGTTAAAATTTTCTGTGACATTATTAACATTATTAATACAATCTCAATGCGTAGTTTAATTGTAATTAATTATTTTAGTATTTTACTATATTAAAGTATTCACGGTATGGGATCGCCTTCACTATAAATAAAAATCGCGCACCAAGTGAATGTGCAATTGAACGGACGGTGAAGAAAGGGATAGGGACGGGGGAAAAAAAATATTGTTGTTGGTTTTTTTTCATGCTGCAAGTATTTGGTTCAGAATCTTTTTTTTCTAGATTTTCCTCCTTTAAAATTGGGTGCGTCTTATATGCCAGAGCGTCTTATACGGCGAAAAATACGGTATATCTTTATGGGTGTATTCATATCAATTGCACTCTCAGCTTTGGTGGGCATAAAAGAATGACATTAGAAACCTTCTCGTTGGTGGTTTACAGAAACTTACAGATAAACATCTCACCCTTAGAGGCACTTTAAATTTTTAAAAAGCGTGAAAATGACAGAAGGCAGAAAAATTAGACCAATTATTTTAACATATTGCCTAAATAAACTCACAAGTAAAATAGGTGGGAACTTGAACATTTATTTATTAATAATACAAAAAGAAATAATTATTTATTTATTTAAAATCCATATTTTTTTTTTGACATAAATTGATAAAACATGATTACAAAATATATTTTAGTCCAAAAAAAGAATAGGAGGCTAGGAAAAGGTATATTTTAGATAATATTCAGTTTAACAACACTTTTGTGGACCAATTTTTATGGCCCCAAAACTATTTATATTTACTGAGATCTACACTGTGGAAAAAAGGTAATAGTTTGCCATTTGTGAGATGTGGAGAAAATTCAAAATGGTGTATTGGTAAGTTAATCGACACTGAACTTAATGTATACACAATAAAAAAATAAGTAATGGAGAATGTAAATAGTTCAAATGAAATCAATTATAATCCAATCTCAAATAAGAGACTAAACAAAATAGGTTAAAATGTCATATTTGTACCATAGATATAAAAGTCTAGGTAATTTATAAATTACCTAAGTCTTTTATATCTATGATTTGTACTATTTACACTCAAAACAATCAACTTATAATGGTAAAAAACCCGCCCAGCCATTAATTTACCTTCTCACCAACAATCGGTTCAATTCTTCTGTCATTAGGCACTTACTTATATAAATGATAGAGTGGGGGGCATGTGTATTGTAGAAAGGCTTTGTAAAGGCATGGCTAAAAAAAATGTTGGGAAACCCTTAAACAATCCATTCGTTATTTTTGTATTTATTTTTAGATGCTTAGTGCAGCTCAGACTTCTATAGACAAGATTTTTCGAGGCAGTGTGCAACTTGGAAAAATGACACTAGAGAGACGCCAAGAATGTTTACGGATGCTAAGAGGCAGTTCACAACTTGATGACTTGAAAAATGTTGACATTGTAAGTTTCTATTTAATTCCTAATTTTCAGCAAACATTTTTTTTTACTTTATATTTTTACTTATACAGTAATATATAAATTTATAATTTTCTTAAGCAAAGGTAAATTTCAAATTGACATGCTGTTTTCTTAATCACCATAATCTTGATAAATGAATCCACTAACAAATTTTTTCAATCAACAATGCTATCCAAATAATTTTATTTGAATTATATTGCATTAAAACAGTTTGTATACAATTTTGTACTCTTGCAACTGAAATAATTATCTTTCATTAATCTTTAGGTGATAGAAGCCATATATGAAAGTCTAAAATTAAAGCAAGAAATTTTTGCTAAGCTCGACAAAATCTGTAAACCTACAGCACTTTTGTGTTCTAACACGTCAACATTGGACATTGACAAAGTCAGTTTATATTTCTTATTTATTGTGAAATTATTTTACTCTAGGGCTTTTCATTTATAATGACATTAAAAAAAATATTTACTTTTAACACTATCATCGTGCATCAGTAATTGTTATTTGTGTCAGATTGCCTCAGCAGCTAAAAGACCAGGTCAGGTTGCAGGAACACATTTTTTTGCCCCTGCCCACATCATGAAGTTACTGGAAAATGTTTATGGCTCACAGACCTCTCCTGAAACAGTTGCCACAATTATGGAACTTGGAAGAAAAATTTCAAAGGTTTGTGTTGGCTTTTTAGAGTGATGTTTTCTTGAGATAGCTTGGATTACTTTTTAAATGCAATGTTATAGCCAAGTGACCTCTGAGCATCTTTGGCTTTACAATCCATTTAAAGGTGCTGGCCTGCTCTACCACCTGAACAACACAGCTCTATAGCAATGTTCCCTCTAATTTTTCTAGGGCTATGGGCAACTTTTAAAAGGCAATTAAAAATTTTATGTGCAACATTTGGTTTAGAGGGCTACTGAACACAGTGCCGAACCTAGGGATTTGGAGGCCCCTGCATTTTGACATTCGACACCGTGACATGAGATAATGTACTTAATATTTAATGTAAAATGATTTTGGAGGCCCCCCTCAAGCTGAGGCCCGGGAGGACTTTCAAACTTGGGCCTCCCCTCCCCCAACCCAAGGTACGCCTCTGACTAAAAATAGCTCTTGTTCAGACTTGCCTGACAATGACTGTGGGCACACAAATATACAGCTTAGAGAGAACAGTGCGCCATATTCTATATATTATAGAACTTACAATTTACCTGGCTTAATATGAATCTTTTAAAACTTTCAGGTTTCAGTTCTTTCCAAAACTTGTGATGGATTTATTGCCAACCGAATGAATAAAATTGGCACTGAGGTAATACGTAGACAAGGCTATCAAGATTTGTTTCTAGTTTCATATGCAATATTCTTTTTAATAAAAAAAAAAAAACATTTCATTCAGATTTTTGTTATGAGATTAAATTTAAAAAAGTAATGTTCATTTTGAATCCAAAGGCGACTTTTATGGTTGAAGAAGGAGCATCACCTTATGACATTGATCAAATCCTGGAAGATTTTGGAATGAGCATGGGTGTTTTCAAAGTATCAGACTTATCAGGTAAAGATAGTTTTTACAGATAATATGATCATTTCTACAGATAATTAAGTTTCTACAGATGATGGCAGATATTACCTTACACGTCTTACTTTTGTCACACTTTAGGTACAGATGTTGGATGGCGAATCAGACAAGAGCATGCCAAAGCCCTAGGGGCTAAGCTTACACCAGAGACCAGATATCTAAATGCTGAACGCTACAGCTCATTACCAGACAAGCTATATGAGCTTGGTAGATATGGAGTTAAAACAGGTAGCTGGTTATCACTTATTAGTTTTAAATTTATTGAAATATTTTAAGGCTATTTAATAGTTTAAAACAAAAATTATGTAAAAAATAGCATTCAATTTGTAATTTTGGTGTTTAATATTCTGTTAATTTTTCAGAAAAGTATTCAGTGTTTTAGCCTTTTTTTTTTCTTTTGCCCAGGAAAAGGATGGTACAGATATGATCCAAACAACACAAGGACAGCTATTCCAGATTCTGCTGTCCTTGATACTATTAAGTCACACAGCCAGAGTCTTGGGTTGACAAGAAGACAAATCACTCCACAGGTTTGGTTTGAAATTGAATCAGTATATTTTATTGTAAATCACCAACCTTTATGCAACCTTTTTTTCCTTTATTTGTAAAAATTTTACCAACGTTTGTGTTGTATTCTGAAACTTGTAAAAGAAAATCTTTGCTTGGACGTAAACTAGACCATTTCAACTTGGAAAATTAAAATGTGGCAGTTGGGAGCAGAAAACCAACAGATTTGTCAAGGATACTATAACAACCCTCAGGAACCATTCCTGGCCACAGGGAATAAGCAAAAGCTGACATGGTTCAATTGTGTCTCACGCCAAAATACCCTTTGAAAACTGTAATACAATGAACCCTGGAAGGAGCACTTCAGAGATGCTGTCCAATTAAGAACTGGATATGCAACATTAAAGAATGGATCAGCCAAAATGACATGGCAATTTGAAATTTACCTTTGCTTAAGTAAATTATAACTTTATATATTATAAGTAAAAATGTAATCAGGCCAAAAAGAGAGCATTGTACTGCTGAAACCCTCAATTCCTCCCAATGACAAAAGTTGTTACGGGTCAAATGAACAATTGAGACAGCTCTAGAAAATAGAAATCAAAATGCATTATGTCAATACGATTCAATTTCTATGACATGGTGAAAAAAAATGTGGGTCACTTTTTAATCATCCAAATAAAATGAAAGGTATCTAAATTTAAAATGTCAAATTAATTTTTTTTTTTCAAATTTAATTATCCCATTCATTTAACTTGAAATATTAAAAAAAATCATAAAGTAGAACTTAATGCTTTGTTAAACACTAACTTAAATTAATCTAACCACTTTTTCTGACCTCTAATGAAAGTTCACATAATTTTGATCTGTTAGCCAATCTGTAATGATGAAATTTTACCATCCCTTTTTAATAAAAAATTTTATTGCCCTAAACTTATTTACCTAAGTGGCCACCACAACTATTTATGTATGGATATTTATTGAAAAGTCAAAGCAAGCCGCCAGTCTGTTGCAGAAATGGCAAAATGTGAAAACCACCTGCTTTTTTTCTATTATTGTTGATTAATTTTGGGGATTGTGTGTCTTGATTATTTAAAGCTTGGAAATATCTACTTACAGGAAATTATTGAAAGATGTCTGTACGCCACCATTAATGAAGGATTTAAAATCCTGGAGGAGGGGGTTGCAGAAAAACCTGGAGACATTGACATTGTTTGGTATGATATTCATAATTTAATAATCAAAGAAATTTTTACAATTTCGTTTAGCTGGAAGTTAATTGTTTTATACATGTAATTATTTTTAGCTTCTCTTTTAAATTTTATTCCATATGAATGTCGGAACTTTAGCCAAAAAACATGTTTTAAATATTATTTTACAACTTCTGAATTGTTTTACAGGCAATATGGTTTCGCTTTCCCACGATATCGAGGAGGTCCTATGTTTTATGCCAGTCAGGTCGGACTGAAGACAGTCTATGAACGAGTATGCTACTATCATCAAACTTTCCGTAAGTCTTGAGGGATATTATAATATTGGCTTATAAAAATGCTTCTGGTATTAAATACCTCAGAATCATTGCCACATTGAATTTTGTTTTCTTTTAGTTTTAACATGTAAATACCATGTATGATACTATTTCATAAATGTTTGTTTGTTTTCTAAAAATTTAAAAATACATGATTGAAAAATTCTAAATTGTCTTTGTGAATATTGTTTTTTCCAGCTTACTCAAAACATTGGCTGCCAAGTGACCTACTTAAAAAGCTAGCTAGTAATAAAGGTGATGTTCCAATCAACCAATGGATGAACAGTTGGTCTAGTAAACTTTAAAGTTCAGCATTGTCACCTTGAAAAAAAAAACTCTATTCAACCAGTATTACACTGTATTAGGATACATGTTTTTTGATACTAAGTTGACTTTATGAAATCCAGGTTAAGAATAAAATTTTATTAGAGAAAGATTCATATGGTATTTGTTTTGTTTAGGTACATAATACTTTTTTTTAATTGTAAAAATTTGTTAGTTTTAAATTGTTAGAAATCATTCTGTCCATGCATATTATGTGTAATTAAATGCTGAAATAATTTCTATTATCTCTATAATTCTAATTATCTCTATACATGTTATTTTAATTATCTCTTTATAATAAAAAAATCTCATCGTTCCAAATGTTATCTTAGTTCTAGAAGTTTAAATTCTTCAGTACAAATATTCCAACAATTTTTTTACTTTTTATTACTTTTTAGCTCCTTACCTTGACCTTTATTTACACAGATTTTTAAAATAATGTTAACACTGTAAATGTAAATATTAAATCATAACTAGTTAGACAGTAAAACAACTTGGATTGCTTGAAATTTTTGACAACAGTAAATCTCACTTAGAATAATTAATTATTGATTAAAATTATTTTTTTGTGCCATATCTTATAAGGCTATGATTCTTTGGTCACATGATTTCTGGGGTCACATGATATGTCTGTTGTTCAATTAATTTCAATACTTTTTACCGTTCACATAAACTGGTGAATCACTTTGAAATGTTTCTTTATATCTAATACTTAATCGTCTAACCTAGGCGGTAGACAGTGTGGATCCCTTCCGCTTGCTTGGCTAAAAATAGTCTGGGGAATTCCAAAATTTTCATCTCCCTCAGGCTAATGGGGGGGGGACAACTACGTAACTACAAGCGGGGGGGGGGGGGGGGTAAGGATGAGAGGTGGAGTGTTTTATTTATGTGGGAAAGGGGAAGTATTAGTTAACTTGCTTGCTCGGCTAAAAATAGTTTAGGGAATTCCAAAACTGGAAATCTAAACACAACAAGGATTTAGCAGCCAGCTTCAGCAGGCTTTTCAACTAGTTTGTAAATATACTTTTAATCTGATATATGTTCAGAGGATTGCATAAGTAGACCAGCTTTTAATCCACAGAGAAACACATTTGATGTAAAAAAAAAATAATAAAACAGGACATTTTTTTCCTGCACTTTGTAATATCTGGGGACGGGTGGTCGTGCGGTGTAGAGTGCTCGACTGTCGACCGGAGGGTCGCGGGTTCGAATCTCAGTGAGAACCTTGGGATTTTTTCAGGTCCTGGTGAAAGTCCCCAAGTCCACCCAGCTTTAAATGGGTACCTGACTTTACGTTGGGGGAGTAAAGGCGGCTGGGCGTTGTGCTAACCACATAACCCCTTCATATGCCGAGGTTATAGAAACAGATGAATTCTACACGTCATCTGTCCCGATGGCCCGGTAGGGTTAAGGGAACTTAACTTTTTTTTTTTTTTTGTAATATCTGATGAATTGTTTATCAATTCTTTTTGTTTTTTATGATGAAATGGTGAATACTTTTTTTTCCTCCTTTTGTAATAATATCTTAAAATATTGATAGTGTATATAGAAATGTCCATTCAAGACTGCACATGTGATTATTTATCCAAGATGATCATTTTGTTTGTGAATTTTAAATCATTCTTAACTTAGGCATTTTTTATATTTATAGTGTAATAATAATCAGTTTAGGCTGGAGAATTTACAGTTGGCACAGAGATGGTTGGAATTATCTGGCCACTTAGCTTAGCGGAAGTGAAATTATATTAGTTTTATGCAGACGATAGATTTGGTAGAGACAAGCAGACGGACTTGATTACTCATCTCACATCAATTTATACCATGTATGTATTTTCGTGAATAAGAATTAATAAATAAACATATATATATATTTATACAACCAAGTTTACCCAGTGCTTTATAACTGTGATTCGTCTCATACATGTGGACATTAAATAATATAATATATTTATACACACGCTCAAGTCAAGTTGGTTAAAACATACGCTCTGAAGAGACTGAAATATATTTACAGCTACCAAAGAACAGAAGTACCATAAATATATATATACATAAACTTTACATACTACTAATATACACGTAAACCAAATATGACATATAGTATAAAAATTCTCAACAAGACACAGAAAATAACAATGATAGGACGAGACATAAAATTTTCATGAAACAACTTTGGTAAACTCTAAACACGTTATTGTATTTTATTCTGATAATACATTTTTACAAAATTGAACTGTTTGTTATGAATAATGATCATGTGAAGTGACTTATTCAAGAACTATTATTGTGAAATACTTCTGTAAAACAAAAATGAATAATGTTCTCAAGCATGTCATTCAGCCATGAACTAGCTACACCAGACAAGGCAGAAATAACTAAAATATCAATACAATTCTGAGATGGTATAAAATCTACTAATCCTGGCATCATAATAACTTACAGTTGAGGGCTGGAGGGGGCGCATCTATTTTAAACATACCACTACTACTGAGTGACTGAACTGGTAAACCAGAACCACTCTTTAGTGTCATATGTAGATAGTAACTAATATATTATTGTCCTGGGGCTGGTGCAAGACTTTACTAGTTAAAATATCAAAACATGGATCGAAAAATACATTCTCTTTTGAGTGATGAAATTTGTTTTAATTTGACCTTAAATTGAACCAATAACCGATATTGTGGTGGTATTCACTGCAGTACACAATTTTATTTGTCGCACTAGGCAGTGTCGTGTTTACGCATTCCTAACCCCCCCCACACACACACACACTCTCACACTCCCAGCTCTTTAAGAAATCTTTACACACACATACATTTCAAGGGAAACTGCTTCATGTGTTAAACGCATGTTACCACATCTTTTTTAGCTCTTTTTTTTCAATATGTCAGAAAAAATCTAAAAATAAAGGAATGTGAACATGTCACATATTTTTTTTTTACACTGTCCAGACCAGCGGTGGGCAAACTTTTTCAGTCGATGGCCACGCTGGGTCCGTACATTTGACCGGCGGGCCGGACCAAAAGGCAGTTCGATGGAATGTCGTCATGAACAAACATGATTTAAAGGAAACGTCATAACAAAGTTCTCTGCTTCACTCTGAAGCAAGGGGCGGGCAGAATTTGGCCCGCGGGTAGGATTTTGTCCCATGGCTGGCCCAGCATTATATACTACCATAAGTATCTGATCGAATTAAAATATTGGGAGATATTTCGTTAACTCATGCAATCGTGTTGCACCTCAATTTTATTTTTTTTACACAAAACTGAAAATCAACAGTTTAATTGTCATTATCGGATACAGAAATGAATTATGTATGTCACATTTAACACCGTGTTTAAAGTGTATGGTCAGGCCTGGGTAGAGGGCGCTGTGCATTGGACTTGGGATCCCTTAAGGCCAAAGGCTTTACCAATTTGTTTTATTATAGGCTACATGTAGCTTGAAAAAAATAGTTTTTTTTTTTTTATTTTTATGTTTTGGGTGCTTTCTTTACAACGGGGCCCAAAATTTCTCTAAGTGGACCTGGGTACGAATACCATACTGAAATGATTTGTTTTAATGTGTTCGCAGTGTTAGCTGTAACAACATGAATTATACGTTTACTTAACTAAGTCAGTTTATTCCGAACAGGAAGATTTTTTTTTTTTGTTGTTTATTGTTACGTCAGATGTGTGTACGTGATTCCGTTTAAAAAAAATAAATAAATAAATAGCCTCAGTTTGTTTCCCGACCTCAACTGACACCATTTAAAAAAAAATGGCCTCTGGATTGCTAGAGACGCACGCAAAGTTGGCTAATTTCATCTCTGACAGAAGTGAGAGGACAATAATATATGAGAAGAGCAATCAGGAATTTGTTACGGACATGTTGTTTCAAATAGTTGTTGCTTTTGTTTTTCTTTTTTTTTTTCAACCTACCTCCTACATAGGATTTTAAAGGGGGGGGGGGTGTGGTGTATGGCAAACAGAGTTTCAAAGGCCCATATCGGTAATTTGAAAGATTATTATTAGATTAAGAAAATATGAGACGATGCACTGCTAGTCCTTCTTATAGGTAGGCAATAGACTAATGCCCCCGTCAATTAGAAATTCCTGTCTAATATGATGCCAAGAGCCCCAAAAAACTTAGAACAGCTGCTAGGGATCTTTTTCTGATGAGCATGCCCCTTCACTCCGGTCAGGTTTCTACATTTCGGTGCTTTCTGTTCTTAAGGAAGAAAATTTCGCCCTTTGATTTGAATGGGATTCTTTGGTACTTGCTGTCTGTCTTCCGACGTCACCAGCTGTAAGTGCAAAACGGAAACAATGCAGACGAAGCAAATCGTAGTACATCTTCCCGACTCTCTTGTTGACGATGAAGGAGAAAAATATGAACACGCCCTGGAGGGCCATGAGTGGACACGTTATTAACTGAAGGATGTCGTTGTCCAGCCAGACGCCAGCGGCCGAGACGACGCAGGAGATGCCCGTCAGGGTGGACAGCTTAACATAGGTCATGACGCCCTGCCTTTCCGTCCTGCTCGCTGACTTCTGTATCTTGGCGACTTGAACCATTTCGCGCAGTGTCAAGGTAAACAAGACGCCATTACTGATGACCATGACGCAAAGAGGAACCAGCAACGACAGAACGACGGTTAATATGGAAGTACGGGAGTCGAGGAAGCAGATGTCGTCGACGTATCCTATTGAGGCTCCTGAGGTCATAGCTACATTTAAGGTCAAAGTCAGAATCACAATCAATGCCGGAGAACCGTAACCGTAAAGGCAATACCGGAAATGACGTCTTCGGTCTGAAGTGCCCACGTTTTTATGTAAGTTAAACGAGGTGAAGGCTAAGAACATGTGAATACAGCAGGCGCTCATCCAAGCAAAAGACGCCAACCAGCTGAAATGTAAAAGCATGGCGTTAAACAAACAGAACCCGGATGTTAGATGGCCTCGAACTCCATACTCCACGGTAACGAGAAGAGTTGCTTGTGCTGTTGCTAAGGAAACGCACAAGCTGATGTTGTTTAACCCTGGAAGTGATCTCAAAGAGGTGAACAGAAAGTAGGTCACCAAACACAAGATCAGGCAGGCTACGGACAGAGAGAGGCAGACCACCTGGAAGTAGTACAGAATGATCCCCAAAAAACTTTCACTCTCCTTTGTTATCATTTTAAACCTATCAAGACAAATGTGGACTCGTCCCTTGACGAAAGAAATATCTGGACCGCTCTGAACACTATAGCTGCGGCCATCGTACTCAAATGATATATTGACTTCCCAGTCCACGACAGTTATTTTCGAAACATTTACTTTCACATGGGGACAGACTAAACTATACGTCATGTCAATGAAGCTCTCCTTTAAAGACCAAATGCTTGAATATCCAGCAAAAGACGTTTTGTTCCTCAAGATTGTAAAGTTGGCAGCGTTCGAAAAATTGAAACTACTTTCATGTACAAACGAAAGCGGTTTCAAGGTTAGATTCTTTTCACCTGCAGCGATCTCCCATGTGCTGGTTGTCATCTGCAACATGAGTCGCTCGAATTCATCTCGTGTTTTGTTTCTATCCGCCACGATGTAGGCCGTGATGTGGTACGAGTAGATCTTGTAGTGACTGTCGGAGCTTGTCGCCATGGTAACGAGAGTCTCAAGCTCCACTTCGTTTCCCTCGTATCTTAGTTTATTGTCGATTTCGCTATGACATCGTTCAATATCCGGTATCGTCAGCGCTACGTCATTGACTGGACGCAACGTCATGGCAAGTTTGTATCCCAGCCCTCGAATGGCATTCAGTGCTGTGACGCAATGACCTTCTGGCGTTATAATCTTCCCTGGTGAGCAACTGGCTTTCTTGCATTCTCCCTAAAAAAAAAAAACAAATTGAACAGGAAATCAGAATTACAGACCACTGATTGTAAATGATACACAATGCGCAACACTCGATTTAATAAATTGTACCGACTACTGCCATTTTGACTGTTAGTGACCTGAGTGAGACTAATAATGTCATAGCTCACATAACTGGATCATTATTTATCATTATTTACCCCGAAGAGCCCCACAAATACCGTCTCACAAGTGTCTTATAGGATCTAAAAGATAAACCTTTCGCCCTTATAGGGAGATTACAAAAGAGAAATGAGGGACGATGGTCACCGTGAAAGTGCTTAAGTTTAAAAATCGAGTAGCTGCCATTACTTGGAAAAGCTTAGCCGTTGTGCCATACACCGACCTACCTATGTCTCCAGTGGTACTTTGATGGCCACTGTAGTGACGATGAAAGATCAAGCACTACAAATACCCTCCTATTAGTGGTACATAGGAACAAAGATTAAGATATAGATATATTTCATCCTTACAGAGATTTCGAACAAAAATTGCCTCCTTTGTTGTAGCTTTTTCAATCTTTCACTGAAAGTAATTACAAGAAGTGAGGTAATGGCTTATTCCAAGAGTGGGCAAACTACGGCCCGAGGGCCGCATGCGGCCCGCCATAGTATATTATGCGGCCCGTATGCTGTTCAAGTGTACATGTTGCGATCCTATGTTAATTTTCTTAGTACAGAATGCTCGCTATATTTTTGAAATTTGATTCCGACTATTTGATTTGAATCTAAAAATATTAAATCGGTTTTATGGTTCCAGAATACTAGTTAGAACTGCTTGTCCTGTAGCACATTATGACCGGAAGTTCTTTTGCTGGAGTTTTAAGGATGTTTGCCACAACCAGTAAACTGGTTCCACAGTTAAAGAACATTATCCAAAATTTTGAATACTTATATACTTCTCATTAATCATAATTGTTCTCTGGTGTCAGCTTGTATGTTAATTAAGTTCCTTCGTCTTCATAGGTATTAAGACAGGTAACAATAAACTTTTGTAGAAATAATTATGAATAGTAAAGTTTTATTACCAAATAATATTTAGTTCATATTAAAAAATGTGATGTGCATTTGTAACAGAGCTTTAATGTGAAATAAAATGACAATTACATGTTTATCTTTAATTCATATTTTCATACGTTGTAAATTGTAATTGAAGTAGACAAAATATATGTGCGGCCCGCGAATAACAATCAAGCTTTCAATGTGGCCCTCCATAGAAAAAGTTTGCCCACCCCTGGTTTATTCCCATCATCGTACTTCCTGTTCTTTTTAACGTAATTGATGTAACTGCAAGCTAATTTATCAAAGTACTGGGATACCTTTTGTAGGTGTTTTATGTATCTCTGGTTGTAGGTATCGTCTGAAACAAGCAAAGTTTACTTTTCACTTGAATAGATATGTTCATATAAACAACTTGTTGATATAAACAGCTTGTTGATAAAAAAAACAGTTAGTTGATATTAAAAGTTAGCTGATATAGTTTGTTGATATAAACAACTTGAAGCGATGTTTTAGGCTAATCTTAAACTAGACTTTACGCCAGGATCGAGACTAAAAGAATCACGGTCAAGTTTAATTTGTCCCTGACAGCATTAAGGATGGCATGGGTGATTGAGACTGGCAGTAGGTAAATTGTGTTAATTCCAGTGGGCTAATTCTTCTCGGCAATATTTGCCTCCTGGCTATTGGACAGCTGGAAATATTAACCCACACCTGATCCCCCCCCCCCCCCATACAATCATGCCCCGCTTATATTAAAAGCAACCAAAAGAAAAATAAAATGTGATGAACTTTTTTTTGTTACAACCGTTTTGTTGAGACCAGCCGATACAAAGTAACGCGATAGTGCCTGAAACCAAAATAATAACCTAGCCCAGGTGCCGGCAACCTGCGGCTCGCGAGCCGCATGCGGCTCTTTCGATATCCATTTGCGGCTCTTTCGATGTCGAATTGCGGCCTTATCAGATACCATAATATTGAAACAAAAATTTTGGTGGCTCTTTAAAAACAGAAAAATGCAAATTTTAACTTTTGGCTCTTCCGTCTCAAAAGGTTGCCGACCCCTGACCCAGTGGCGTACCTGGGGGGGGGGCGGTGGGTGCGGTCCGCACCGGGCGGCACTTTTTATTACTTTTTAGGGGGGGGCGGCAAAACTGTATAGATTAAATTGAAATACCTAAATGAGAGGGCGGCAAAATCGTCTTCCGCCCTGGGCGGCCGATACCCACGCTACGCCGCTGCCCTAACCTAGCCTACCGATCAAGCCTAAGGGGATATAACTCTATGCAAAGGTTTTGCAGGGTATACAGCTAATTTCATACAAGTAAACGGCGAGAAATCTTAATAACACTTTGAATCTTCTGGGAAGAGGCATAGGCCTACTATGTGAACTGTGGAAGAACATAATATATTTCTCAAGTGATTCGTTTAGTCAATTTGTTCGAATAAAAATGGGCACTTTCTTTGTTAGTTAAAAGCAATAGCCCCGTAGAAGTGTCACACCTATTCCAGTGTCAAGAAAACTAAAGTTATAAAAATCCCCCCCTCCCTTTCCTGGTGGCAAAGAAATTGCTGCCCCACTTACTCCGCCCCTCAAATATATCCGCCACTGTATCCATTCTTTATTTTTAATGATTATTGTTTTTGTGGTGACGAGCAACGGTAAAATACAAAGTACAATTGCCTTGTTCGAGTTTGTTTATCTGATTGTGAGATAAGGAAGCGATCTGAATACAGAAGATTGTAATGACTGATATTATTTGTCACAGGACGGTAGTAAAGTCACAGACAAAATGTAAAGATGGTTGTAATATAGACGATGGGAATAACAGCTTATACTCAAACCGTAAAGCCAAATAACAATTCCGGGTAAGTTAATAAAAGGTTTACACAGTGTGTTGGTGTCTGGACTGGTTTTTTGTCTGTTTCTGGGTCAAGGAGAGTAGAGCCCAAAGACAGACTGGCAAAAACAAAATAAGAAGACTTGAAACAGGCGAACCGATTTGATTATTTGATTGATAGACAGACAGACAGACAGATAAATAGATAGATAGACAGACAGACAGATAGACAGAAAGACAGACAGACAGATAGATAGATAGATAGATAGATAGATAGATAGATAGATAGATAGATAGATAGATAGATAGATAGATAGATAGATAGATAGATAGATAGATAGATAGATAGATAGATAGATAGATAGATAGATAGATAGATAGATAGATAGATAGATAGATAGATATCAGCTTATATTTTCATTAGCATCATATTATTATCCAGCAAAGATATTCTGCAGGAATAATATAAAAAGAGATCGTATTAGAAAAATGTTTGTTTATATCTGTTGCTAGGCGTTTTTTGAATGGAGATGTCCACACTCACATTCTTATCCGGCCTATGCCAGGTGGTTTGGGGGAGGGGGAGAACGAGGAGTTTTGTTGTTCAGATGGCTCTAAATTGTCCGCACTGGTCCGAGTAGATGGCTCCTGTACTCTACTTTCTACATAACCATGGCCTCACTTCCCCAACCTACTCTCATAAATATTAAAATGACTGAGAGAACAATTAACATGATCGGGACAGAGACTAAATAACTCAATGGCTTACTGTTGTATTAATTAGTCAACAATTTAGAACACTGGCATGCAGCGACGTGGTAAATACCAAGGCTATTAACCAATTCACCAAATCTACGTCTACCGCTGGGTTAGCACAAATATTATAACACAATGATGTTGGAAGCGGCTGCCTACGCAGTTCCCGTGGCCCATGGGCGAGTGTCATTTCCGGGGATCAGGGGTGACGCCAAGATATGTAAATGTAACTATATGCCGGACCCAGCGGCGGATTAAAAGAGTGGCGCATGGAGCCCTATTGAGCCCAAAACTTTAAACCCTTACATATGCGTCGCCTTTTTTTTAGGAGCCCAATATTTTCTATTGTTCTCGGGGCCCCAACTATAGCCAGACCACATTTCTGACGTATGTTTTTGGACTAAATGCCGGACCACAACGCTGTCTATTCTGTTTCCCATGGTACTATACGTATATTTCCCTCCTACTTTACTCTTGAGCAACCGTTTAGTTTTCTTACAGTTATGTAAATAAATTATCTCCACTCTTGGAGCCGCCCCCCCTCTCTCCGGGGCGGGGGGTCTAAGGTAGTTGCCCGAGCTGCTAAACCTCAGGTGCCGTTGAGATGGTTTACTTGTGGAAATATTTATAAGTATGCTTTGAAAAAAAAAAAAGGCGCCCTGTGAACGACTTGCACTAGACACTTGCATTCTCAAGGGCAGCATTGACTAGATTGCAAGTTGAAAATAAACGCTCGTTAATTCATCCATTAGTTATTTCGGTGTTTATTCACTGCATACTTTTTCTATCTTTTTTACCCCATTAACACGGACAGATAATATCAAATTATTTGTTTCGCTAAATCCGAGTGTCGAATTAGCTGTTGCATTTTATTATTTTCTTGTTTAATGTATTTAAACAAAGCAGTGGCTCCGGCACCAGCCAAAACCATTATATTAGGGTATAAGGAACATGGCATATATATAAATTTTTTTTTTTCAGAATTTTTTTTTCAGGATTAGGGTTAGGGTTAGGGTTAGAGATAGGGATAGGGTTAGAGATAGGGATAGGGATAGGGTTAGGGATAGGGATAGGGTTAGGGATAGGGTTAGGGATAGGGTTAGGGATAGGGTTAGGGATAGGGTTAGGGATAGGGTTAGGGATAGGGATAGGGTTAGGGATAGGGTTAGGGTGTGGAGCAATATTATCTATGAATGGTACCCGAAGCAAAAAAAATACGGGTTCTGTCAGGGACAGAACCGTAGCCACTCCGTTAAAACAAACACAGGACATAAAGAAAAAGTATAAATATGGGTTCTTGGTGGTCGGATCAATCGACACAAAACGGAAAGGCGCAATGTATTTTAAATGGGGTTATTATTATTTTTTAAATCAGTACACAAACACGCAAATGCATTCATTACAACATAACTTGCACTACTGCACAGAAAAAAAAAATTATACATAAGCCAACAATCAGACAGACAGTAAGACAAGTTGGTGGGAGGAAAGCTGGATGCATAGCTAAACAGTGGAGATGAAAGGATGGTTTGAGAGCTGGATCCATGGATGTGTGCATAGAGAAACATATAGTTATGAGTTATGTAGGTAGATAGGTGTTTAGGTAGAAAGTCTGTTGAGTGTTTTGAAGTAGGTATTGGTCAAGGAGAATGTTTCCCCACAGTGTGGTTTTCGTAACCCAGGGAAGCACGGGAAGAGTTTGGCGGGGTACGCGCTTGCAACGGGCTGAGAACATCCGGTAAACATGCAAGGCTAAAGCGAAAACAAAATAATAAGGGGCAATTATGATCGTATAAACAAGATGTCCGATTTTCTTTTTTTTTTTCCTACTGGGGGTACAAAAAGGGGGGGGGGGGTACACAGATGGCGAAAGTTTGGGACACACTGACCTAGCACAATGAAACAAGAATATTTCGGCAAAAAAAAATAAATATATATATATATACTAGTTGCAAGTACCCGGCTTTGCCCGGGTTTAAAATAAGGTTTTCTGTTTACCTTTTGTTTTCTCCCTCCCCCCTCTCTCCCTCCCTCCCCCTCCCTCTTTACCCCTCTCTCCCTTTCTCTTTCCCTCCCTCCCTTTCTCCCTCTCCTTCCCTCTCTAACTCTCCCATCTCCCTCTCTCTCCCTATCTCCCTCCCTTCTTCTCTCACCCCGTCCCCCCACTCTCCACCTCCCTCCCTCCAACCCTCCTTTTCTCTCTCTCCCTCCCTGGCACCTCTCTCTCTTTATCTCTCACTCCCTCCCATTTCTCCCATCCTGTCTCCCTCCCTACCCCCTCTCTCCCTCCCTCCTTTCTACCTCCCTCCCTCTCCCGTCTCTCTCTCCCCCTCTTCCTCTCTCTCTCCCTCCCTCCCCCCTCACTCCCTTTCCCTCCCACCCTTTCTCCCTCCATCCCTCTCCCTCCCTCTATCCCATCTCTCTCTCCCCATTCATCCCTCCCTCATTCCCTCTTTCTCCCTCCCTGCCCCCTCACTCTTTCTCTCTCTCCCTCTCTCCCACCCTCTCTTTCCCTCCCTCCCCCTCTATCTCCCTCCCTACCCCTCTCTCCCTCCCTTTTTTTCTCTCTCCCTCTCCCCCTGCTCCCTCTCCCAGCCCTCTCCCCCTGCTCACTCTCCCATCTCCCTCTCTCCCCCTCCTTCTCTCCCCCCTGTCCACCCCGTCCCTCCCTCTCTCCGCTCCCTCCCTCCTACCCTCCTTTCCCTCTCTCTCCCCCCTGCCCCCTCTCTCTCTCTTTATCTCTCTCCCTCCCTCCCTCCCTCACTCTCTCTCTCTCTCTCTCTCTCTCTCTCTCTCTATATATATATATATATATATATATATATATATACTTATTATTATGGCTTCACACTTCTTCTAAAATCCTTCTTCATTCCTTTCTTTACCTTCCTCAAACGGTACAAATCGGGAAGCATGAAAAAACATCAACAATTCTTCGCATCACAAAGGCACAATACAGCACCAGCGCGCAAGTTCTATTCAATCATCGGGAAATGACGTCACAGAAGAGTTTTATCTATGGCGCCGTCGAGATTACTTTTATATAGTAAAATATACTAAAATAAAAATAATTTATTACATTTAAACTACCCATCGAGATGAAACGAAACCTGTCCTATAACCTTCCCCATGTAATTATGTGTACTTGTACCAAATTTCACGTTTTTTGATTGTCTGGATCTTGAGTTATAAGGGAACAGACAGACAGACAGACAGACAACAAATGCGTCTTATAAGTATAGAGATTATTAATAATAAAAAAAAATTATTAAAACGTTTAATTATTTTATTTATAAAGTGGTGTCTGTGGCAAACTTCACTGCTCCCTCACATTCCCCCTTACTCGTGCTCCCAGCACAAACACATATCAATCATGAGTCAGGTACATTTATAAATGCATATTGAAAAAAACATGATATAATTGTATTTGTGGGGGTTTTTTTTTTACCTTATCATCTGAAAACCCGTTCAAACATGTAATACGGAAGTGACGTTTTGATACACCAAGAAGAAGTGAGATTGGCGGGTACATTGGCGGTGGTGGCTCCTGTACCACAATCGTAATTTTTCTAGCTAAGATATTGGCGCAACCACATCTCATTAAAGTGCTTTCTACCGAACACAGATAACAAAATATGTTTGGATAGTTGTCAAAGCCGTGGTATCTTCTGGTAAGATTCTGGCAATAAAAGTTCTCCGAGACCAAATCGGTTTTGGCGCATTCTGCTTTTTTGGTGGCTTGCTCCGAAACTTCGCATTTCTTTGGTGCAAAGTGAGAAGCGGGAGGAGATAGACGAACTTCACAACCGTCGGTTGTCGTATTGAAAACAGCTGTTACGAATTCATACTCCGAAGTGAAGTGGTAAACGTTCTGAAAATGCCTGCAAGACACATTCACGGACCAAGGACTGGCTATTTTAACAGAGTTGTTGATGGATGTGACGTTAGCGATGGTGTCTGTGTCCGGTACACTATATCCGTTACACAGTGCGCAAAATTTATTTTTGTACACTATCCCATAATACACGTCTAAATATGGCGTTATGTCGTCCATGGTCTTTGTTTCCGGATTTCGACATTGATCTACCACTGATCGATCCTCAGAAAATTTTGAATCACAATCACTTATTAGGAAATAATTTACAGCCAGACTATCGTACGGTAAATTACCGCAAATAAATCTCTCGGCATCCGGCAGATGCGCGTAGATGGTCTTCACCGGCTCTGTGAAACTTGAATTCAGCATTCGAGGGCAGCATGTGTCATATATGGAACAGTCTGTGTCACAGTCACACGAGAAACACGCCGGTTCGTTACATCTTGGTTGAATAATGAAGCTACCTTCCTCGTCACAGTAACGCTCACAGTACCTGACGTGAAAGTTGATCCAGCTCCCAGAGGTGGAATTCCAAGTGAGGTTATCACACGGTTCTGCTGTTACCGACTTGAACATTGTCAGTGCTAGATTCAAAATAATCGACCACATTTCGACAGCTACGAGTGTTGTAACTGTCTAAGTTCAGTAAGTCTGTGGCTAAATTAAACGTGGGTCGCTCTCCAGTGAGAAATTCCACAGTGGACGAATAAACGATGAAACATCAGCTTCTAATCCCAGTCTAACGTGTTTTTTTTTCCCCTCCTGGCCAACCAATTCTAAGCCAGTACATAAAAAATAATGACGAGTTAGAAATAAGAAGCAATTAAGAGGCGTGGAGGGGGGGGGTTGCAATTAGCTCCTCCCGATGTCGAGTCACACTATTCACAAATAAGCACTGCCAATTTTCTTTTTGACTGTTATTTTTCTATTTTGAAAAATTGTCTTGTTTTGGCGGAGTGATGAGCATGCGCAGAAGAACTGTTGATAAAAAATAATAAAATCAAGCGCTATGTCATGTGACTGTCCCTGCCGACTGAGGACAACAAGAGTATCATTATGTATGGCGTCAGTGGGGGGGGGGGTCTGTTAGTGGTTAAGAGCCAGATGTTGCAATGTGAATGGCAAATCAGCATCAGACACGGCTATCCAAACTGTTACTTCACGGTGACCTTCAACGTAAAACAGACGGATGGACAACATGTGTACAATCAAACGGGTAGACGTTTATGTAAAAAGAGTAAAAGAACAGCAAGAAAGATTACTAAACATTCATCGAAACAGACTGGACGTCGGACATACAGCAATACAAAAATTTAAAAAAATAAAAAAATAGACAGATTTTAATACAGACTCTGACTTTCGGACACCATGCGTAAAGACAAGAAATAAACACAAGATTATAATACAGACTGACTTTCTGACATGATGCATACAAGACAGACATAATGCATACAATACAAATATAATGCATGCAAGACAGACATAGGGTGAGACTACACAACAACACAATATTATACAGATTGATCCTCGGACATCACGTGTACAGTCCAGTCAGACGTCCAGAACATTGGATGAGTAGAAAGACTGACAGCTGGCAGTGGCGTATCAAGTTAAATATAGCTTTGTCAGGGGGGTCCTGATACCTTGGAAATGGGGGGGGGTGAGGAGGCCTCATATTTTTTTTAGCTACGGCCTTGCAGCAAGACGTAATGCAAGATATATAGCAATGCAAAAAAAAAACAACACAGACAACATGAAAGACGACGACTAATGGGGCATTATGCTCCATGCTTAAAGGGCAGACATCTCGATCCAATATGACAAAATAGTGACAATACAACTGAATGGTGATAAAGTTGTGGGTAAATGTATAGCTTTAATACAAAGCACACGGGAAAAAGAAATGGTTATATGAATTTAATTAGGGACTTAAACATACGACCAAAAAAAAAAGACAATACCAGCACATTATTTGTAAATTATTCTTCAGTCTTGTAAATTCTGTTCGTGTGTCGGGGGGGGGGGGCGGGCGGCACATTTAATAAATAAATATCAATTATTGATTTACATTAAACTTTAATCCTAGATATCTAGATATCACATTTACTTGGCAGTACCTATTAATAGACATCACGTGAATAACAAAAAACATCAGCAAACATTTTCAAATTCGTCTCAAGTTTTAATTTCTTTTGAAAATAGCTAAGAGGGAAGAAGTGGGGGGGGGGGGGGGGACATTGATGACAATGACATCATTACTTTGTGTTTGCCAGTTAGGCAATTTATCATTTGAACTCTCAGTTTATCTGTGTAGCTGAGACTTAAGCCTCTCTGAGCCCGTGAAATTAACCTGGCCAGGTTCCTCAGCATGTTCTAATTAATGCAGAAATCAATGTAAAGAGAGCAGGCGCGCCGAAAAGGATGGAGGCGGGGGTGCGGGGTGGGGGTTCAAGGTGTGAATTATTTTATTGCAACATCTTTTTATAATTTTTCTGTTCATCAAAATTTATTTCTATTCTATCAGTGTCCACGTTACAGATTATTTTCTTTTAATATTTTCAGCAATTTTTTTTACGCATAAAATATGTGTGATGAACTTATTAACTGATGTAAGTTAAATGGATTTAAGTATGGACACAATTTTTTTTACTGTCAATAATTTTTTCATTCGCATTTTAATCAAGAAATTATTATTTTTTCAAAAATTGAGGTTGAAAAAAAAATATGAACAAAGTTATACATAATGTGTTCAACACAAGGGTGTGTTCAACACAAGGAAATCAAAATACGAAACGAAAAAAATACGCTACATTTAAGAAATCAAGATAACTATAGGTTATTTTACACAGTGTGTTAATTACCAAGATAGCTATAGGTTTGTACACAGTGTGTTAATTACCAGGAAATCCAATACGCAATTAAAAAAAAAAGCTATTTCTAAAAAATTATGAAGTGGATTTGGAAAAGTTTGTTTTCGAAATGTATTATTTATTCTATTCCTACCCCTAAACTGTTTCATGGCAATGAATATAACTGAAAGGACACACACACACAAAACCAGGTAGAATTTTGAATAGTGGACACTGTTGGATGGGCCTAATAATTGTTGTTGTTGTTTTTTTTTTTAGAAATTTTTAAATGTAAGTGACTTTCGTTCAAAAGTCTTTGTTGCATATAGAAAAATCACTTCGACACTTCGATTGTGTTTGATTAAAAAATCAAATATTTCAAATTTTCGGAAGGAGTAAATAAATGCAGTTTTTTTTTTAGCTGCAAAAAGAAAAGTTTAAGATACCTGAGAATTCGGCCCATCCCCACGTGTGTGGCAGAGGTGGCGAGCCTCTTTGTGGACGCTGCAGCGTTTAGTCATGTCCAGCAGCAGCTTAATTGGCGGCTCGTACTGCAAAAGCCTTCTGGTGGGTGGGGGCGTGTCGCACGGGCCCTGTGCGACGGCGCCCCCGCCACTACAGAGGTAACAAAATATATTGGCGAACTCGCCCGCAGCGAGATATCTGCGTTTTCCACTGCGACAAAGATGGGCCGAAATATCGGATCCGTCGCAGGTCTCATCTGTTACCGCTGTGAAGCCTGAGGGACAAACCTTGGCCGGCGTGCGGGTGGACGGGGCGGCGTAGTCGATTACGCACCGACGTTCACTGGCAGCATTTTTTAAGAGCTCGATTCCAGACGTGTAGCGGTACAGGTTTTGATAATGTGAGCATGACACTTTGATAGACCATGGACTCGCTAGTTTAGCTGAAGAGTTGATATTTGAAACATCGATAGGATTATCAAACACAGTGTACCCATTGCATATTGCACAGAATTTATTGATGTATACAATACCGTAGTTCACGTCCGAGAATGGCGTAACATCCTCCAAAGAATTTGTGTTTGGACTTTGACATCGATCTAAAATATCCAGTAGAATATCCGAACCCATCACTGAATTCCGTGCAAAATGTGAATCACAATCAGAAATCACTAAATATCCCGTTTGTTCAGAATTATACCTCAAAGTCTGACACCTGAACCTTTCAGAACTAGGTAAGTGATTGGTTCCGTTAAGAAATTGCTCCGAATAAGAACTGTTGCTGACCAGCCTCGGGCAGCACGTGTCGTAAACGGAACATATAACGTCACAGTCACACGGATAGCAAGCCGGGTCAACACATTCAGTGCTGTTTCGGTCTTCTAGCTTACCCCCCACACAGAACCGTCCACAGTACCTGACGTGAAACTCCAGCCATGTCTCAGACGACGAGTCCCAGGTCAGATATGTACCAGCAGACTTGAATAAAGCAAACGAGTGTAGCACACAGTACGCGCCAAAAACCCGCCAAGATAATTTCATATTGAACTTGATTTGTATTTTTTTTTAATAAAAGAAAACAGCCACTAACCGCCGTGGTTCACATTCAATTCAAAATAAACCGTGCGTCATAAAAATTACAGAGGAAGTTGTGCGTTCAAAGTCTTCTTTCCCTCTGCTGAACTCACACCAAAATGTTACACTGTGTGTGTGTGTATCAGGGGGAGGGGGTATGTGTGTGTTAATACTTAGCGGTACCTGTGTGCTTAAGTGAAGTCACTATAAGGACGAGATAAAATCTCTGAAATCCTATAAGCCACTAATATGACGGTTTTTGTGGTGCCCTTCTTTCATCCCCACCACAGCCGACAGTGCGATGGCCTTGGAAGCACAACGGGAGATATAGCGGGGGGGGGGGAGACTTTAACAATGACCTGAACTATCCATTGGTCCTCACTGGAGATCGAACCAGTCGTAGGTGTATTGATTAATATCAATAAAATCAAAGCATACAAAGATGGTGTGAAAGGGCGGACGAGACGGGCAACGTGAGGAAGGGGATTGATCGGTTTCCCCCCCAACTTTCGATTGGGGGTCATGCTCAGGGACGGATTTAAACTTGATAAGGCCCTAAGCTATTTGAGATTTGGGACCCATTATAAGTGCCAAATATTTAAGTATATAGGACAGTTGCCTACTTGGACAATTATTTGAGCCCCCCCCCAAAGAAGTGGGGGGCCTAAGCTATAGTTTCTTTAGCTCATGCGTAAATCCTGCACTCGTCATGCCTTTACGTTATTTCTAAATTTCTCACTCTCCCATCGCCCTTCCCCCCCCCCCCCATGTAATTAACACATGACTGAATTATTTATTCGTCTCAGAAACCCCCCACCACCACCGGTTATTATCAAATTACTTCCCATGTGAAGAGTGAAATCGGTATCAAAAGCGACATTCCCCCCCCCCTCCCCCGTTACCGCAAGTTTAGGTAAGACATCATTAAATTATTTATCGAAATACTTTTTTTTTGTTCTAAGACCAATTTTCAACAATGAAAACAGTTTTGCCCCCCACCCCCCTCCGGGGGTCAAAGTTGTCTAGACCCGCCCCTGTACATGCCCAATTAGTTAAACAAACAATTAATTAGCCAAACACCATTGAAATGAGTTTCTACAAAACGCAGCCATCTTTATATAAACACTGTAACATTGCTGGCGTATTTAGTCATCATCATTATTAGCCACGTGATTGTCTGAATGCGTGTTTGTGCGTGTGTGTGTGTGTGTGTATGTGCTTGCGTGCGTGTGTGTGTTAGGAAGGGGGAAGAAAAAAAATTAGGTGGATGGTGGTGGATTACAATAGAATATGTTGCTTTAAAAATGTGTGTAGGTTCTCTTGACACAATTTAAAGAAAAAATCAATTTGATTTCAATTAAACTTCCGTCTTAAATGTGTGACAGCGACATACAGAACCTATAAAAAGACATGGGATGAGTAGCAGAATATTGGCTCGGCGTCCCACCCTTCCACCCCCACCCTCGACATTTTTTTTTAATTCGCGTATAATTCAATTGTTGTTGCGGGCCCATAGCGTGTGGGAGAGGGCCTGCGGGGGCCGGGCCTCCCCTGCTTTTTGTCTGCCCCCCTCTGTTTGTTTGCTCTACTTTGTAACATTTATTTCCTGCCGGCCCCGTGCTATTGGCCTGGCCCCCTGATGTAGAATGCCTTGGCCCCTGCTATAGAATGTCTGGCCCCTGCTGTAGAATGCCTGGCCCCTGCTGTAGAATGCCTTGCCTAGCCCCTTGCTGTAGAATGCCTGGCCCCCTGCTGTAGAATGCCTGGCCCCTGCTGTAGAATCCCTGGCCCCTGCTGTAGAATGCCTGGTCCCTTGCTGTAGAGTGCCTGGCCCCTGCTGTAGAATGCCTGGCCCCTGCTGTAGAATGCCTGGCCCCTTGCTGTAGAATGCCTGGCCCCTGCTGTAGAATGCCTGGCCCCTGCTGTAGAATGCCTGGCCCCTGCTGTAGAATGCCTGGCCCCCTACTGTAGAATTTTCCTGCTACGGGGCTGAGTTGTTGGTTGTTGTTTTTGTTTTGTTCAACCAGTGGCCTGAGCAAAACATTGTAAAGTAAACATTATATGACGTAATCAGAGTGAAACGTAAATTCTATGAGCTCATAAAATGGCGGTACTTGATTGATTAGGCCAGGGGTTGGCAACCGGCGGTTCGCGAGCCGCATGCGGCTCTTTCGATGTCAAATTGTGGCTCTTTCGGTGTCAAATTGCGGCCTAATCAAATACCATAATATTGAAACAACAATTGTAAATGATAACTTTTGGCTCTTCCGTGTCAAAAGGTTGCCGACCCCTGGATTAGGCTAAAGAGTATAAAAAAATAATTCCAATTACATGTATTCGGTTGTTGGTTGTTTTGTTTTTTAATATAGTGCTAAATACTTGAAGGTCCCACACCATAATTAGTTTGTAATAGAAGAAAAAAATAAATAAGCTATAGAAAAAAAAACTGGTTCATTTGGCAGCAGAACAAAAAATCAACAAATACATGCAAAAGGCCAACTGGCTAATACCAGAGATGACTTCACCTTGGATCAGTGTTAGGCGCGTTCTAGTTCATCAAGTTATATTTTAAAATGTTTTAAGAAAATCACACACAAAAAAAAACACGCACGTGGATTCAAGACATCAAGCAATAACCAATCATTTACTTCTACATCTCCAACTGCCACTGTTCTTCACTGCCCGGCTTCATCTTCACAGCTGGTACGTCACAAGGTTACTTCTTTCACTACGTTCATTGTACGGTGCGCTGGTCTACGGGAATTCCCTGACCGTAGAGTACCAACGAGGGCAAAAAAGAGCCATAACAGTATCGTACACTTTTTTTTAAAGACGTACCATAAACAGTTAGGAATTAGTGGAGGGAAAAGTCATAAAATCTGCAGAATAAAGGCACATTGTCAGCTACGCAAAAGTTAAAGACATCCGCCATCAGCCCCCTGTTAGTCACGAGCGATGCTCAAATTAAGAAAAAAAACCAGTGCCGGGAATGAAAAAAAAATTTCAGGAGAGCCGGGGATAAAGGTCTATGGTTTCATCCCCGGCAGGGATATATTAGCTAAAGCAGAGCCGGGGATGACAGTTCTCAGTGCCGGGGATATCCCCGGCGGTAAACCGAGCCCTGGTCACGAGGAGGGGCCACACTTCAGGCCACACAGCAGTAACGGCCTTTCTTTCAGCCCGCTGACCGTAGTTCGCCCATGGAAGAAGGTCTAATGATTGGGCCACCCGAAGTTATTACATTGACCCTGCACATGTAAGTATATTTTGCTTCATTGACTAACCGACCAAGGTAACGATCTTAATAAAAAAAAAATAAATGAAAAAAAAATGTCCCAAGATGTCGAAATTGTCTTTTTTTTACCCGCGTACACATCAAGCAATTCTCGAAATTTCTGAAAAAATTTCTTATTTAAAATGATTGATACCATAGAACGTAACATCGTGCTAGTGGGGGGGGGCAGAAATATTCCTCTCTGTGTTATTTACTATTTATTTCACAAAACGTGATAATCTATTTTTTGTGTAACAATCGTGTTCGAAATATAGAGTTGGATTTAAGGGGGGGGGGGGGAGAGGAGAGGCCCGCTAAGCCCTAATTTTAAATTTTTTACTTTTCATTCCGCTGTGTTTTCTTTTCAGGTGCCCAATATTTTATGGTGCGCCCCGGGTCCCAACCGACATTAATTCTCTTCTGTCTAAATTGCGCCACTGTTGTAAATAGACGAACTAGGCAACCGTTTGCAACAAGGGCCAGTATTACAGTATTACATTACAGTATTCATTGATCCGGTGCTCAGAGGGCTTCGTCGGGAATTCTCGGCCTAGTAAAATGTAAGGCCCGGCCCCCGAAAGACTTAAGAAGGGCAGTGATTCAATGGTGTTTATCCAGTATTGCAATATGGCACCCTATATGCCGAGCCTTTGAGTCGGCTCTACACAATAATTTTCTTATTACATTTCATGTACTGATACTATTTACACGGACACAATTATTCGATAACCTTCAGTTATATCCCTTCGGTTCTATTCCCACAAATGTTTTGAATTAATTTTTTCCATCCTCTACTTCAAGGGCTCTCAAACCTTTCCCCTCGGGCAGCGTGGCACCCGTCAAGTAACGTATATTTGTCCGATGTTAATCAAAACGAAACGAATGCAGCATCTTGTGTGCAATAAAAAAAAAAAGCACGCCGCCAAACTAAAAATTATGGTTATGGGGGGATACGCACCTGTACTAAAGAATGTTTTGTTTATGAAGAGTGTATTTTCTCTCTCTCAACAACTGGGTTAACCTGACACTAGACATCAACACACAGGTTATCCTGTACTTCCATATGAGTAATAAGTATAGGTTGAAATAATAATTTATATGTTTGCCTGGATCGTATTACAGGTAAACAACAGGAGGGGGAGTGTTTCATTTGAAAAAGCGTGGTCGGGAATTGCATTTTTTTAAGATAGATTGATAGATGATGGATAGAAAGATAGATGGATAAATGATGAATAGATAGATAGATAGATAGATAGATAGATAGATAGATAGATAGATAGATAGATAGATAGATAGATAGATAGATAGATAGATAGATAGATAGATAGATAGATAGATAGATAGATAGATGCATGTATCAATGGATGGATTGTTAGATGGATTGGTAGATAGGTAGGTAGGTAGGTAGGTAGGTAGGTAGGTAGAGATAGATAGATACATAGATACATAGATAGATAGATAGATAGATAGATAGATAGATAGATAGATAGATAGATAGATAGATAGATAGATAGATAGATAGATAGATAGATAGATAGATAGATAGATAGATAGATAGATAGATAGATAGATAGATAGATAGATAGAATTTTATTATAAGAAAACCATGTACATGGTGGTCGTTAGTCGATGCTGGTGTTTACAAACACATTCAGGTCCAACTAAACGATCTACTTACATCCGGTCCCAACCCCAAGTCACCTGACGACTGGCAACGCCGATCATCTTTCCAACTCACTCGCCCTGTCGCTGACAGCAGCCAATACAAAGGCGAATGTTGAACACTGTTACTGAAACCCGATCGACCGTGTTGCGAGTGTAGACTGTCATTGGTACACAGGACGCAAAACACATTGGGGTAGCCGCCAGCTGTCATGGAGCGCCCGGTGATGCTCCTACAGAGTTCGTGCTCAAGGATGTTCCCAGATGTGCAGTTGAGGTCAGTTTTCATCTCGACGGTTTCGGGGCAGATTTTGGGCGAGAAGTGAGACCTGGGGCTGGTAAACTTTACTTCGCATTCATTGTTTTGACGGAGCGCGCTGTTGAACAGCTCATACTCTGAGGTGACGTTGTACAGATTTTGAAAGTGCGTGCAGGACAACCCCACAGGCCAAGGGCTGGCTATTTTAACTGAGCTGTTGATGGATTTAACATCGACGACGTTGACTTGAACACTATATCCGTTACACAGTGCGCAGAATTTATTTTTGTACACTATCCCATAATTCACGTCTGAATATGGTGTAACATCGTCCATGGTCTTGGTAGCTGGGTTTCGACATTGGTCCATTAAATGTAACATAGTGCTAGAAACATTCGTCACATTGTTTGAAAATTTAGGATCACAGTTTGAAATCATGTAATACTTTTCTTCCTTTGTTCCACTTGGCAGAGGAACACACTGGAACCTGTCGGAATTTGGTAAGTGACTGAATTCATCACGGAGTGGCTCCATGTAGGAATTGTTCACCCGACGAGGACAACATGTGTCATATACGGAGCAAAGTGGATCACAGTCACACGGAAAACATAGTGGAATCGGGCATCGACGATCTTCAAGTAAATATAGTTCATCATCTACACAGAATCTTGCACAAAATCGCACGTGAAACTCCAGCCACGTTTCGGATGAGACATTCCATACGGGAAGACTATCATATTTATATTCGAATTCCAGCATGCTTTGGAATGAATTATTCCATACCGGAAGACTATCATATTCATTTTCGAATTCCGGCCGGCTGTGAATTGAATCGTTCATAACTAGAAATCTATCATTAAAATTCATTTGACACGCTCCTAGTAAAAATACTAGAGAGAAGAAATGTTTCATAATAAATGGCATTTCCAATGCAATGAATTTTGTATTTTTTCTATGAAACAGCGGATTGAACTAGATAGTATAACTTTATATTAATTCTTGAGCTGAGAAGGATGTTGCACGGCTGATGATATATATATATATGTTGAATCGTCAAGGCATTTGAATAAAAAAATTTGCTGAACAACTGTGATGGCTTAGATTTGTGGGATACGTCATACACCGCATGCGGTTGTGATTCTTTAGTCCGAGTCAGAGCGCCGGACAAAAAGAGAACAGAGAGCCCTGATGCAGACATAATAAAATGTGGACCTAAGTTCTTCTCTGCCTACGTGTCTCGCTCACAACCTGACAGCAGACAAGAACTTCCAGCTAATGTCCGTCTAAACTCTCACATGCATCAGCAGTTTTAAGTTAAGATCTTATTTCTGTAGAGCTTAAATTCAATTTTTAAAAAAAATGTTTCGGCAAATTAATCAATTATTAACTTTTGTTAACAATTGACGAAAATGGAATTAAATCTTGACATATAAACCAATGTATACTCCTTTAATTCGTTCTAAACACTTTAAAATAAAAAAAAAATTTAAAAAAATCAATAAATGCCTAAAATAAGAAATTTATTTTAAAATTTTATAAAAGTCTAATGTAATTAAATAAATCAGATTTATATCCTTAATAAATACATACTCGTCTACCCCATGTGTCTCCCTTAGGCAGTTTTTATATCGTGCGGTGTATGCGTTGTATTTCATACATTTCTTTTTTTATTTCTGTTCATATCGTATTCTGTGCATAACAATAAAGGCCACATGTTTTTTTTATTGCAGTACATGTATTTCGTATATTTCTTTGTTATCCCTTCTGTCGGATTTCCGTTCAACCAGCTTCAGCAGGCTTTTCCACTAAGTAGCC
>JAGDYQ010000011.1:6526823-6717230 GCA_021962125.1 Bulinus truncatus
CTAGGTAAGCCAAGCTCCACCTAATCTACCACCCTTATCTAATATCGGGTGATACATTCAAGGATGCCATGCAGGAACCTTAAAAAAAAACTTTATAGAACCTGAAATCTAAATCCCTGCCACCCTAATCCCATAACTCATGTGGAATATTTTAATTACTACTCATAAGTTCAAAGTACAAAAAGTAAAATGGGATTTTTCCCAAATAAATATTTTTTTTTTTTAAATCATGAAATTTCCTTTTTTGTTTAGGGTTCTCTGGACTGTCAAAACTTTACTAACATTGTAATCATTTTTCCTCTGTATTAAAACCTCTTTGGACTGTAATAAGTGTACCATAAGTATCGTCATAATATAGCATGAATTATTTTGTGAATAATTTTCAACAAATTAATTATGTTTCAAAAGAAGATATCTGCTACTAATAGACAGTAATGATGCCCCTTCCCCCATCCCGATTATAACATCATTCTTACCATAATGTGAAGACTTGGGTAGTCCATTGGTTTAAAGAGAGATTCTGGTGGTTTCAATGTCTTCGGAAATGGGGCTGGAGCTTTACTCTCTGAAACTTTTTCCTCAAACCTGGCGACTTTGGCTTCACCGGATGCTTCAGTGATGACCTGGCATGGATCTGACTGGTCAGCAGGTAATCTGATCTCTTCATCCTTAATAGAAATAAATTGTCATGTTTATAATGTAATACATTGAAAGCTAATAATTTAAAAACAATTATTAATTTTTTTTGAAGATCAATTAATAATAAAGTTAAAAAAAATATTAAAATTCTGAGACATCAAATGTCTGGGATCTAAAAAAAATTGCTTACATTTTTCTAGAGGAAACATAATACTAATTTATAGTAATATGTAAACACTTTTTATTTTCACATTATAAAAACGTTCTATTATATATTTGCCTATGCATGTACATTGATTGTTCAATTAAAAAAATCCATCTCTTCCGCTTCTCACCTCTGCACCAGTTCTTAGCCTGCGAAGATTTCTCACAGGAACATAGCCACTGGCCGCTTCATGGACATTATGGGGCTTGTATCCATACAGCTGGTAGTAAAGAGGAACCTGCGATGGGGGGGGGTAGACATAAATGAATTACAAAAAAAAAATGTTGGTAATTAGGAAAGTAACCCCAAAAGTAATTTGTAAATTTTGGTTTCCTAGAAGCAGGTAAAAAGTTCCATTAGTCCTTGAGGACAATCTGAGCAATTGAAGTGTAGAACTTTTCTACAGGCATTGCCAATAAAATGATTGTGTGGCTAGCACAATATCCAGTTGCCATTACTTTCCCATGTCAGGTATCCATTTAAAGCTTTCACCTAGAAATATTCTGACTGAGGACTGAACCCGGGACAGACTAGAACTCGACGTTATCTTTGTAAGCATAATTAAATTTCTTTTAAGATCTGGGATTCATTATTACCTTTAGGTTAAAAAATGGAACATCTCTCTTGACAACTATTTCCGTAGGAGGAACTGAAACTACACCCAAAGCATCTGGAGCCTGATGGAAAAAACAAATTTGTTATGAAAAGACTTAAGCTATCAAAAAAAAAAAAAATCTGAAAAAAAAAAGAACCCCACTTAAAACTACATTTAAAACATACATTTTTATTTTGTAAGATAGTGCTGTATAATGTACTTAAAAGTCCATTGCCACAAACTGAAGTTTAAAAACCTCACAACCCACCATGTCATCTTTGTTTTTTGGGGATACATAAGTTGGAAATGTAGATTTTTTGATTTTGTTGAGCTTGAAGCTTTCAGTTAATGTATCTGCATTGTCTTCTTCTAAGTGGATTTTACTATCACCTGCAAAGCACAATTTTCATTTATTAATGAAGGAATATACCTTTTACAAACTCAGCAACATGAGATAGTTAGGAGATTATATTTTGTTCATGTTTCATTATGGATTGCTGAAAACAATACAACCTCATAATTTAAAATGAAAATCAATGGATCCATTCCTTGCATCCTGACTATATCGTTTCTTTTTTTTTCAAGTAATTTTTTGCAGTAAATATTTTAAATTTCAAGGCCAACATTGAATATTTAAATGTCAAATACAATATTTTTTCATTTTTTTTTCATTAAATTTTTTAAATGAAGAAAACTGGAAAGAAAAGCATACAATTCATTTCAGAAAAAATTTCCGAAATTGAGCATGATGATTGCATTACAAGGATAATTCTAATCGTTACTTTAAGGAGGAGCAAGCAATAAGGAAGAGTAAGAGAACTAACAAAAATAGAAATGACATGCTGGATGATGAATATGCAAAGTTCATTTAGATTCTGGGGCTAAATTCTTTTTTAAATAATTTATCAGATTCCAGGTTCTTGGGCTTTTGGATTTTCATGTTTCATAGTATAAGCAAAACGGTGTTTTAAGAATCTTTCATCAAATTTTTAACTGAAACTAAAATTATAGCCTTAAGTTTTTTATCAAACGTACCTTCAACTTGAACAACACCAGATATACTTTTCTTCAGTTTCTTTAAATCTCGGAGTCTTTTGTCACAACGATTACGAATTATAACCTAATTATAATAACACAGTGACATAAATTTAACAGAATATCTAGTCTAGACTAAATCTTTTTTAACAGTTTATAATATTAATTAATATTTTATAATTCTATCAATCAATAAAAAATATGAAGGAATATATAATTGAATAAGTGAAAATATTTAAAGAAAAAAAAACATACTTTTCTTGCTGCCTGAACAAATCTATCTAACGCAGCATGTCTGGCATCCCATAGGTCATTAGAATAGCTGTCAAATGTAGCAATTTTATCAGCAACCTTTGAAGAAAAATAATATTATTTAACTTATTTGTACAATTAAAAGTAATGTAACATCAATATACTGTTTTAAATAATCTTGACACAGTACATAGCTCTAATAAGAAATGTTTTATTTTACCGTCTCAACATCTCGAAAGGTTCTGCGATACAAAGAGATAGTGTTGGGGCGTAAAAACTCTTCATCTTCTAAAGGAATGCCTTGAACTTTGTGCTAAGAGATATAGAACTAAAAATGATCAGAAGTGCATGAAAAGAAAATAAGAAAGACTAATGTCAGATTATTTGAAATATTTTCTTGATGTAAAGGCTAAAAAGACAAAAAAAAAATTATACATAAATTTGAATACAATATTTAAACTGAAATTAAGTATGAGAGGCTCAGAAACTGAGCAGTAATTAAAGAAGAAGTAAAATAAAAAGTTCCAGATATTTACACTTTGCTTCATCTCAATTGTTTCACAAAGTAAAATATTCTCACCCTGTAATATGACTCAGCAACACTTCTTTCTTCTAGAATCTGAAATTTCTCAGCTATGGTCATCGGCCTGTCACCTAGCTTAACCTGCCACCGTAGCTGATTTTGTCTCTCTTCATAAACATTTTGTCGGACAAGCTGATCAAATAATGCTTCCTGAATAAAAAAAATTTAATGAGCATAGTTTTTTTTTTCAGAACTTAGACTTTTTTTTAAACTTAAACAGTATAGTGTACAATATAAACAGTATAGTGTACAATATAAACAGTATAGTGTACAATATATTTATAAGGAGCTTTATTGATGTTTCACCTTCATCTGACGTGTCATAGCCGATCCTTCTTTTTGTTGTTGCAGATCTGAAAGTTAAAAGAGATTTCATCGCAGGAATATGGAATGAAGAACAAAATGCTTCAAGTAATATGATATATTTAGCCAGTGGCATTTTTGTATAAAAAGGTTAAAAATAGATTATCAGAATGACAATGTTAATAAGAGTAGATTTTTTTATGCTAATAAAGATAATTTCTTTTGTTCCCTAATGTAACCAAAAAAGAAAATACTCTTGATTCTTTTATTATTATTTTTATTAATTTTTAACAGCTGAGAATCATACTTTGTCTCATTTCATTGACTTTTAACTTTCCAGGTTTCTGTAAAAGAACTTTAGCAACTGCATGAGGTGATTCAATTAATTGTGGAAACTGAATGCCATTCTTCTCTAATGGAATCTGATGAAAAGAAATGTAGGTCTATATATCAGAATCAACGGACATTTTATACATTTTAACAGTTAATTTATTGTTCAATAGTGGCAGAGCAACTAATAGACAACTGCTCCAATCAACTATCTATTGTATCTTTACTTAATAACTAACAAACAACCATCTATAATGTACATTCATTACCAAAGAATAGCCATTTGTTATGTTTGTACTAACTGACCAACAAGTAGTCATTTATGGTATCTTCACCAAATGACCAGCTGTATGATTCACTAAAAAAAGCCTGGCATATTTTCTAACCTGACTAGGAGCTGAAGTCACCTTCCTTGTAGCTGCAGGCTTATTTTTCGACTTCTTCATACTTCGGGCTCTTTCAATGGGGGAAACAGATTTAGGATCCAGAACTGCAGACTGAATACTTGTTAAAGTCTTATCTCTGAAAAATATCCAAAGCTCATATTTTAATTTTAAAATGTATCTTAAAAATAAAAAAGATTAAGAAAGGAGATGGTATTTAGAAATTCTTTCTACTGACAATTTAGAATCCTTACTGAAATATTTTAGATCTAATTTTTCTATTTAAAATAGTAAGATGATAATTCTGAATTAAAAATCCGCTGAAAAGGTTTAAATTCTAGTTTCAGGCAGTGTTTAAAGATACCCCAAGTCCACCTTACTTTAATGTCAACAGTAGGTAAAAGTTGAATATAGAATTTTAAAAAATTGTAGCTGAATTTTCATAAAAGTTATAAAGAAAACTAAATAAAATAAAATAAACCCCAGCAGTTTCAGCATAATAAATAACTTGACAAAAGGGCCAGCTAGTTATACAGCATTACAGTATTGAATTGAAAATTACATTTAAGTCACCCACTTCAATTAGGTGAGCTCAAAGTAAAATGAAAGTAGGGTGTATGAATTTAACGAAACAAATAAAAAATGGCATCACTTATGAATTCATTACACAAATAGCCAAGGTTATAATTAGGCTAGATCTCATTGTCTTCAGAAACACAGGCTTAGGCTTATTTTAATGAATATCTACTTTGTAACGTAAATATTACACAAAATTTAGACATTATGCTTCAGCCAAATTATATCTGTGATATCCAAGAATGGCACCTGAGAAAAATTCCTAATACCTGAGAAGACCTGGCTGTGATGTACCAGTGAAGGTTGAGATTAATCCTTTGAAGTTGAACTGTGACACAACCAGCTCAACTTTCATTACTGCCGTCTGGAACTCAAAAGGTGCAAACGTTACAGTGATCTCTGTTTCACTGTTGGCAGGGACAATTCCTGTAAGAAGCAATGCTTACATATAATAAACAAATACTACATCAGCTGAAAAGCTAAGTACAATAAACGTTGCAGCCATATATTTTTTTTATGTTCAGTCAGAACAACAGATTGATAGGTCTGTTCTTAATATCTTTCATTCAAGGACTAACCATTAAGTGAAATCTTTATTCGCAGAGGGTGAAACAATTATTTATAAATTGGCAAACAATTACACTCACAATGCTTTCAGAAAGTACATAGTTTTTTTTACCTGATTCTGGGTCAATCTGAAATGCTGGATGGCGCTGAATGTACTTAAAAGAGAATTCGAAATCAATAGGTGCCACACTCTTCAAAGGAAAACTTTTCGTAGTGCTATAGATTGAAGGTAAAAGAATATTACCGTTAATTACAAAATTATTAATAATCCGGTTAATTTTAATTCTTTAAAAAGCTAAGAGAATTTACTAAAACTAAAGACTGAGAAATGTATTTACCAACAATCAAAGACAAATGCCAATATGCTTAGTTATACATAATTCTTTGAGTATATTGGAAACAAAGATTAAAAAAAAAACCAATGAAAATAAAACTTATGCATTACCTGCTCCCTACTGGAATTGGAGAAAAAGTGTAATTTCTGGGAAATTCTTTAGTGTTCATGACAGGATACCCATGAATAGGAACAATTAAATTATCTTCACCCTGCAGATAGAAATGTGTAGTCATGACTTCCACCAAAAGAAAATCTAACTTAGGCAGTGTTTCACAATGGGAAGGGGGGATATTTGTTGGTTTAGGGGGGGGGGGGTTGGGGCATTAGGAAAATTTTTGTGTTTTGTTACCGAAAAATTTCCTAAACAACATGTCTTAAAAAACAAACTTATAAATTTACAGAAATTCATTTCTTCTAATAGATAAATAAACTGGATTAAATTTGATATTCCACGGCATAGAAGGCACCTATGTGACCAACACACAGGCAGCATAATGTGGCTATTTTTAAGTGTTGTATAGCTTACAGTTGAAAACAAAGGCTACATAAAAGTTCCACACTTGCTTAGGGAATGGTAAATATTAAAAAAAAAACACTTACCTGACAATGAATGCGAATACAGTCATAATAATATCGCCATTCATCAGGATTAAACTCTACAGTACATTTTAAAACCATGCCAGCTACCATTCTTTCCTAGAAAAAAAAGTGTCATATTGTGGAGGTGCTCAATTAAAATGCAGCTGATTTAGCACAAAAAAATTACAGAGGTAAAGAAAACAAAAAAAAAATAAAAAGGAAACCATAAAAATAATTTTAAAAAAGGTTGCTTTTATATGAGGATAATACAATTTATTACATTATTTTTATCTTCATGCACAAATTTGCAAGTATTATTATCTTAGGCTGAAACTTAGGCATTTACTGGATGACTAATGTAAATGGAGGAATAATAATGCTTTAAATTGCCTAGCAAAAAATACTTACAGGTTTTTTATATTTTATAGAAAAATTATCTGTCTGTGGTGGTATAATATGTAATCTTAAAACATCAGATGATGAATTGAGTAGCAGCAACTGCTTAGTTTGCTTTCTACCAACTTCAAAGCCTTCAAATAAAATTTCCGATGGCTTTGTTTGAACATATGCATTTTGGCCAAGTTTTGCATAGATTTCTGAAATTATAGATTAGTAATTTAGTCAAAAAGTTATTCTTCATTTAAAGAAAGCTATTTCATTTTACTTACTTAGCTATTTCATTTTATTTACTTATAACTATTTTGTAGCCTTAGACAATGGACAATACTGGGTTATAAGTTGTTTAATATAGAAAAGATATATAAATAGACTCAGGAGATTTATTTGATCTAGGAAATATTAAAAATTATTAGTGTAAAAATAGTTTCAGTTAAATGCTAATCAATTTGAAAACGTACAATTCAAAAACTTTAGTTCTATGTTTAAGAAAAAAAAACATTGTGAATGCTCTTATTATGTGTGCATGCATTACGATCTAGCCTTAGCCTACTACTCATTCAGTGAGTCATTGTCTTAACAAACAAACAGCCATAATCATACATAGCCACATTGCATGCATTAGTTTTTTCTTTACAAATAAAAAAAAAGATACTTAATATCATGCAAAGAAAATACAGTTTTTATTTATAGTTTTATTATAATGAAGTAAGTGATGGTGATCATTCAAGACGATTGAATAAATCAAAACCTTTAGAAATTATATATGAGACAATAATTTAAAAAAAAAACTTACTTGTATCTAGCAAATGATTAGGAACTAATAATTTTTTAATAGGTTCATCTGGCTCGGTTAGAACCATATTTTCAATTAAAAGAGCCTTTTCATTCACAGTTGTTGGCGGCAATTCAATTTCACTGTTGGTACCACTAATATCACTGGCGATAATAGTATCAACAGTTTTATCTTGTAAATCTAGTGTGGTTGGCATTTTAGCTGTTTCTTTAACTTCTTTAACTGCATTTATAATAAACTATTACAATTAATTATTGTAAATAAATAATATCTAGCCTTCCTCATCAGATTCATTGTCGGAGGCCGCCATATTGTTTGCAGTCAACTATGGCATGGTAGCCTAAACAAAATAACATAAATTCCTTTTGAAAAGTTCTACAAACTTGAAAGAAACAAATAATAATAATGATAAATTCTAATTTGAAAAATAAAAATAACAGCTTTTTTAAATTGTTGAGATTATAAAGAAATATTTTATAGACTTTTTTAAAGCCTTTGCTGCTGTTAGTTTCGAAAGAGTTAGCAGTGCCGTATCCTTGACTACATAACACTTACCTATGTATCCAAACTAGTGTTGTACATTTTTAATGCTAACATTCCCCCCCCCCCCCCCCTTCTTAATCTCTGTAGAGCCAGAAATAAAACAGAATGCCCATGCTCCATAACGACCCCAGTCCTCAATCAACTGATTCAAGTGACGTCTTATTTATACATTTAGTAAAGACACTTTAAAGACTCAATACATTCTATTTATTTCTTTTGTGTGCTTTATTTCTAGGAGTCAAACACACCTTTTAATACGTTTACATTTGGAAATTATCTATTTTGCCTCAACTAAATGCATATGATTTTAGCTGGAAAACTGCTCACCAACACTCACCAACTGTTAAGTCATTTTATAGCAGATAGCTGAGCCGTCTAGAGAAATTATGGGCCCTGGTGCAAAGAAGATTTGTGGGCCAAGTGATGATGCCCAGGGACATAAGAGCATCCGTCAAGGGGGATAGATGTAAATTGTGAGGTGAAGGGTTCCTAATGTTGTTAGAGATGCCCCTGTGTGGATGCTCCCTTTATGTGATTCTACGTACAAGCACCTGTTAATATTATAACAGATACATTTGACACTTAATTGTGCTCCCTTGAACTATGTGTGCCCTGGAGCAAAGTACCACCAGCACCTCCCCTGCCCAGGCTTGACGACGCGGCTCCTAAGATTGAGGGGCCCATGCAATACAAAATACAATAATTGTCCAAACCAAAGAATAATGATAGGCCTATATTTTTTTTTATAAATTCTTCCACTGGGTTATGCAAAGGATAATTTTCTCGTTAAATCAAAATTGGTTTAATATTCACGTTTAAATCTCAACCAAATTAGTGCTACCAATCTGAAACTTAACAAACATGAATTATTATGTCCCCTGAACTAGAAACATTTGGGGCCTTTCAGAAAGAGTAGGGTACAGTCGGTTTGAAGTTATGAAATCCATGATGGTCTGTTTGGGCCCCAGGCTCAAATGAAGATATTGGATTCTTAAAATAAAGGTAATATAAAAAATGGCGCGAAGTTGAGGTTTCATTGCGCCCGGCGTCTGCAGCTAAGACTTTTATCTCAACGGCCTTGAATTGTGGGCCTTCCGGTACGCTGCTGAATGAAACGTCAAATGATCGATTAGGATGCCCCTTCCTACCCCCCTACCACCAAAGAAAAAACTATTAGTGCTGAATACTAGTTTATATTTAAATGAAGAATCATCTTCATCGATATTTTATAAATTTATGTTTTATTTTTTTTCATTTTTTTAACATAACACAATTATAGGATCGATAGTGGTTCATGTTCATTTATTTTTAGTGTGTAATGCATGTTGATCTATAATCAAATCTTTAACCTACATCAAGGCCCATAACCCATGTGAGGCTGTGGAAAGATAATGGTTGTTTCCCCTTTCACACATAATAGTTTTATAAGCTACTGGAAAAAAAAAATATATAAAAACATTTTTTTTTAAAATTACCTTTTATTGAAATGCACTCATAAGTAGAAATATAATTTGTTTTTGTTTTTGATTTTTTTTTGTGTGTGTCTTCGTACATATTCTATGGGCAATCATTTCTGTAATGTGTGTCGTCGAACAAATCTTATGGACAACCATTACTGTAATGTGTGTCGTCGAACAAATCTTATGGACAACCATTACTGTAATTTGTGTCGTCGAACATATCTTATGGACAACCATTACTGTAATGTGTGTCCGCATTAAGGAATGTCAAAACGCACATTTTGTGTGCAAAAAAAAATCGCTATTACCACGGGATGTGTAGTTGTGTAGCCTATATCAGCATACGAAAACTACAATCATTCATCTGAATGATAGACCGTTGACCTCATTCGCTTGCAATGATTTTATATCTCCCTAACCCCCCCCCCCCCCCCCCCGTTTTTTTAAAATCGTCCCTGATGAAGAAAAGATATAAATAAAAGAAAAAAAATTCAATTTTGAAGCATCAATTCCAATATGGCGATGGATGCTGGGTCAACAACATCCTCCGTGTAGAAATGAGAGCGGGAACGGATAATCCAGATTTAGAAGGGCGCTGGCAGGCGCCATGATGGCCAACTTGAAGTCTTTAAAAAAAAATACACGAGAAATTATTATTAAAAAAAAAAAGGAACGAAATCCCCTCCCCCTGCTCCCCCCCCCCCCCACACATCTTATGAGAGGTCTCCATCTTTGAACGATGTAATTTATTTTATGGCGTAAACCCCACAACAACTACATTTCTTGATTACGTCATAGTTTTGTTTAATTTGCTTTCTTGATAATAACAAAAGGGAATTCTGGGAGAAAAAATAGGAAATACTTCTATACGGTTAGTGCTGGTAAACGTTGGCAGTGCAGCCCAATCCCCTGACATCATGGGCGTCGCTAGGAATTTTTCCGGGGGGGGGCAAAAATTTTCCAGGCGGGGGGGGGGGAAATAACAACTTTGTGACATTTTTTTTAAATGTAAAAGGGGGGGGGGGGAGCAAATGCCCCTCTCTTATATGACATTTTTTCAAAATGTAGGCAAATGCCCCCCCCCCCCCCCATGAATACGCCCATGCCTGACATCTGAATCTGAGAGATTCGCCCGCTCCTCTCACAATGTCACATGATAGAATCATAAACTATGTTCACCACATGTGGTATACTTAGATAAGCCAATCACACATATACAAGTTTTCAATAAAATTGTTTTCATTTTAAATTTTATTTGGCAGCAACATTTATCAATAACTAATTTTCAATTAATAGCTGCCTCTCAACCAATTCCCCGATGCTCTGTCCTCATTAGAATTTTTTTTTTCCTCTTTCTATTACACAGACGATAAATGAAAATTTGTGTGTGTGTGTGTGTGTGTGTGAGAGAGAGAGAGAGAGAGAGAGAGAGAGAGAGAGAGAGGGAGAGAGAGAGAGTTTCTTAAATCTAGCCTCTGAGAGGGTATCAGTATTACGACCACTAATAGGGCATCAATATTACTAAATGTGATGACCACTGTTATGGCATCAGTAGTACTAAATGTAATGACCACTGTTATGGAATCAGTAGTACTAAATGTGATGACCACTGATTGGGAAGCAGTATTAATTCATTTGAAGACCAAGTATGAAAAGAAAATATAAAAATTGGCTTCCCAAAAACGAAAAAATGCTTGCGTTGATAAATCGCAGATGGAAAAGGGGGAGATAGGAGTGCTTTAAGTAAAAAACAAATAATTTCAAAATCGAGGTCATTTATATAGAAATTTTCGCTGTGTAGAGAAAAAAAACAGTTTCTAAGAATATTCCAGCCCAGGCAAAATGATATTGAAAGATTTTCTTTGTGCGCGCGTTTAATAATATAAGCTTTAACCTTATTGTGGAGTTGTCTGCCGTGGGCAATCTGAGACACAGGAAAACAAGTCGCGCCATTGAATTTCTTTGGAGATGCGAAACTAAATTTTAGAAAAATAAAAAGGGGTGGTAGGGTTTCAAACAAAGAATCTGGTTGATTAGTTCCGGTGCAGAGTTCATGTTTACATTGTTGCATCTGGGCATTGCAATAAAGCTAAATTGTAATATCTGGACATTACAGTTAGCGAGATAGATACATCTGGACATCACAATATAGCTAGATTGATGCATCTGGACATCACAGTATAGCTAGACTGATGCATCTGGACATCACAGTATAGCTAGATTGATATATCTGGACATCACAGTATAGCTAGATCGTTACATCTGCACATCGCAGTATAGCTAGATTGTTACATCTGGACATCATAGTATAGCAAGATTGTTACATCTGGAAATCGCAGATTAGAGAGATTGATGCATATGGGAATCACAGTTTAGCTAGATTGTTACATCTGGACAAAACAGTATAGCTAGATTGTTACATCTGGACAAAACAGTATAGCTAGATTGTTACATCTGGACATCACAGTATAGCTAGATCGTTACATCTGCACATCGCAGTATAGCTAGATTGTTACATCTGGACATCACAGTATAGCTAGATTGTTACATCTGGAAATCGCAGATTAGAGAGATTGATGCATATGGGAATCACAGTTTAGCTAGATTGTTACATCTGGACAAAACAGTATAGCTAGATTGTTACATCTGGACAAAACAGTATAGCTAGATTGTTACATCTGGACATCACAGTATAGCTAGATCGTTACATCTGCACATCGCAGTATAGCTAGATTGTTACATCTGGACATCACAGTATAGCTAGATTGTTACATCTGGAAATCGCAGATTAGAGAGATTGATGCATATGGGAATCACAGTTTAGCTAGATTGTTACATCTGGACAAAACAGTATAGCTAGATTGTTACATCTGGACAAAACAGTATAGCTAGATTGTTACATCTGGACATCACAGTATAGCTAGATCGTTACATCTGCACATCGCAGTATAGCTAGATTGTTACATCTGGACATCACAGTATAGCTAGATTGTTACATCTGGAAATCGCAGATTAGAGAGATTGATGCATCTGGGAATCACAGTTTAGCTAGATTGTTACATCTGGACAAAACAGTATAGCTAGATTGTTACATCTGGACATCACAGTATAGCTAGATTGTTACATCTAGACATCACAGTATAGCTAGATTGTTACATCTGGACATCACAGTATAGCTAGATTGTTACATCTGGACATCACAGTATAACTAGATTGTTACATCTGGAAATCGCAGATGAGAGAGATTGATGCATCTGGGAATTACAGTTTAGCTAGATTGTTCCATCTGGACAAAACAGTATAGCTAGATTGTTACATCTGGACATCACAGTATAGCTAGATTGTTACATCTGGACATCACAGTATAGCTAGATTGTTACATCTGGACATGCAAAATAGCTAGAGGATATTTGAAAATAAAAAAAAAAAGGAAATAAAAAAGCCAAGTCAAGGAAGGGGAAATCATCCGACATGAAACTGTAGAAAAATATATTCCCGATTCAAAGATATTTAGATTCTGCAGATTAACCTTGAAACATTTTTATTTTAAGAAATGGCGGGAAAATGTAATTTTAGAAAATAAAAATGTTTTCTTGACCCAAATGCACTCATAGAGAATTCTGATAGCTAGGCAAATTAGACGGTGGCTTATTTATTTTGGCACCTCCAAGGCTAGGAAGGATGACAGGGTGTTTGTTTGCCTGTTGTTTTGCCAGAAACGGCAGGCTGCGAGAGTGGATAAGGAGCCCATAAACTGCATAAGTTGTCCTTAATGCTTAAGGGGCCCATACTGCATAAGGGGTTCTTACTTCATAAGGGGGTCCGTACTGCGTAAGATGATCTTTTTGCCTAAGGGGCCCTAAATTCATAAGGGGTCCATACTGCCTAAGATGATCTTCTGCCTAAGGGGCCCATACTTCATAAGGGGTCCTTACCGCCAGAGCCTCAACAGAACTTAAGAATAAGTATGAATGTGATATCAATAGGGTGTTCCTTGCACTAAAATGTCAAATGGCTCTAAAAAAAAATCATCGCAAAATCTAAAAGAAAATGTTAAAAACAAAAGATAAAATAGAAAGAATACAAATGTTAACAAAATATTGTTAAACGAAAATGTAGGAGAAAGAAAAGAATATGGTGGGTCCGTGGACTGGGATGTGGGGGAGAGGAGGGAAGCATTAATACTATTCACTTTCATGAAGTGGTAGTTTCTTTATTTTTTAAAGAGTTCCTTCCCTTTGATCTGCAAACTAAAGTTCCCCTAAAATTGAGATAAATTACCCCTCGACAAACAACTCGCAGAAATCATCAATTCTTTTGTTTCCCGCCAGTGGTAAATATTCATTATTTTTTTTTTCGAATTGTTGATTCATTCGTTGGCTCCACTTCCGGTGATCCGTTCATTGATTGAGTCATACCGTTCATACAAACGATTCCTTCCGTTAACGACATGTTTTGCTAACATATGTATGAGTGCTGTGACGTTAATGTTTAGTTGGTTGATTCTCTCCACCTGCAGTGTATATTGTCAGTAATAATCTTGATTTGCCAATTCGAGATTCGAATATAATAAAAGAATACTTTGAAGTGCAAATTCTTACGACAATGGATTTTAAAAAAAAATCGATATTTAAGCTAAACCTATACATTTCTTCTTTTGTTATGAAATCCATAATTATACTTTTTTGATCGCTGTCATTTATGCCGATTGTTGTTGTTTTCATTTACCAATCGTATACACGACGGTAAAGCATTAAAAAAAAACCCAGCAAGAACCACAGAAAAATAATTGTAAAAACATGAAAAAAAAAAACGAGCTGTTATTAAAATGCATTCATAAACAAAAGTAAACACATTGTTCCTTAGATCAATATATATATATATATATATATATATATATATATATATATATACATGGGCGTCGCTAGGAATTTTTCCAGGTAGGGGCACAAATTTTCAAGGGGGGGGAAATAACAACTTTATGACATTTTTTTTTTTTAAATGTAGGGGGAGGGGCAAATGCCCCCTATTATATGACGTTTTTTCAAAATGTAGGGGGGGGGGGCTAATGTATATGTATATATATGTATATGTATATATATATATATATATATATATATATATATCTTTCTCCCCTCTCTCTCTCTTTTATATATATACACACACACACACGCATATACATATATATATATATATATATATATATATATATATATATATATATATATATTTTAATCCACATACAAAAACCCAAAGAAATTGACACTAATTAAAATCTCATACAATAAACATTTCTTTTTAAACCAATGTGTTTAAAAACTCTGACCACCTTCTATGTTGTACCTGTAAGGACGAGGCGTTTATCCCTTGATATCGAATCGTGGGACATGTGGTCGACTGGGTTCGATCCTCGGTGAGAACCAAGAGAATTTGTTCATGCCCTAGTGAAAATTGGTTAATACCACACAAGTTGGAGAAGTGAAGGGTTAAACACACACAGTCTATGCCAAGGTCACGGAAACAGATGAACTCTACCCTTCGCCTCTGCCCCCGATGACCCTTTAGTGTTAAGGGAACTATACTTATATCAAATCAGACACAGCCGTTCTTAATGATGGGCTAAATAGCCCCCCCCCCTGTTAAAAGGTATCGATTCCTATAAAATTTAATTCTTTTTTTGGGGCCACGACAAGTATTTCTTTACCTAGAGCAGCACAGATTCTGACCAATGTTTACAATAACAACAACAATAACAACAACAACAACAATAACAACACTGGCACCAGTGATAAGCATTGATGTAGTCCTTTTAAGTTTTTCGATAACCTCGCCATATCTGAGACTGCAATGACCGAGGGTGGGTGGTGGGATGGTGTGGGGGAGGGGGGGCACCATGATTAACAAGTGACGTACAAATGGATAAAGCTGAATAAAACTTTAACATTTTCTCCCATAAAGAAAAAATTCTGAATCCATTCTTCGCTACTTGGTAGGGAAACCGTGACTTCTAATTTGAATACTGCATCACACAAAAACACACACAACAAACCTACAAACATCAATTTTAAAAGTGGTTGAAAAAGTAAAGAGACTCAAGCTTTATATCTGTATGCCAAAAAAATATGTTTTTGTTTTTTTCTTTTCCAACGGATGCATAGCCTATATAAAACCATATGTAAGCTTTACATATTGTTTCTCCTTGTATTTGTACTAAATGTAACGGAAAGGATGAGTTGGGGAAAGCGGTGGAGCAAAGGGAAAGGGGAAGTAACTCTCGCTAAGCTCACGTTGTGTTGACCGAGTTATCTCAACAAGAATAAGCATTTGCCAGGTAATTATGTTGCTAATTTCATTGTAACCTTCGTGGCACGTTAAGTTTCCGACGAGAAGTTGTTTCTGGCTTGAAAAAAAAAAAGAAGAAAAATGTGTGGCTAAAAATAAAGAATAGATGGGGAGGAAAAATGGTTTGCTCTAAGTTCGTGTCTCTGGCACAGTTCTTGTCAGATCTTAATGATTAGGTGCGTGTTTACAAATGCGCTTGATGTCTCGCCAACACAGACCAAAAAAAAGTATTAAAAACAATAATACAATTATACAATACAATGTTGCCGCAGCTTTTCTGGCAGTAGGCATTTCTGGTATTGCACAGTATCAAAAGAACAGATCTTTTAGCACGACAGCTCTTGTTTAGTAATACGTTTAATGATTGATAACGGTTGTACGATTCGAGCACATAGCATAGACTGAAAAAAAAGCAGAATAGAAAAGAGATTACAATCCAGAGATGTGTTTGAGGGTGGTAGGGAGAATTGTACTAATTCATTAAAAGGTTTAACATTTATTTAACCTGTCCCGCTATTATGTTCTTTGTGGACAGTTTATCCAATCAACCACAGCATTTGACGATCAAGGACATTCGGGCCTTTATTATTAAACAACCATTTTCTTTGACAACCATTTACTTTGACAACCATTTACTTTGACAACCATTTACTTTGACCAACATTTACTTTGACCAACATTTACTTTGATCAGCTATTCCGCTTAGGACTATACATTATCTCTTTGCCCCATCTTGAATTCACAAGCACACAAGTGTTTCGAATTACTTCTATAAAGACCATTTCAGGGTGAGAATTTATGCTTTAGAATTTATGATATATAAGTAATCACTTCCTGGATCAGATTTATGTTTATATATTTATTATATAACCATATCATATAAAGCAGTACAGAAAGGAATAAAGTGAACAATAAGTGAACATTTTCTGAATAATTATCAAAGATTATGAAAAGAGATTTAAAAAAAACATTGCGTCATAAAAAGATCACAATTTGTGTGTGTGTGTGTGTGTGTGTGGAAATACAACACCTACAATATATGTATGTATTGTTTGATAGAGTTTTCAATTTCTCAAATTACGGGTTGTTTGATGCTGCTCTGTGCTATTACTGTCTCGTGTTACTGGCAAAATATAGATCCGAGAAAACAGCTGATCTCCCCATCCAATGTTTTAACAAAACAACTAGAGTGCAAACAGAGTGATGATATTGCAGCACACACACACACACACACACACACACACACAGTCTCTCTCTCTCACACACACACACAATCACACACACTGCCTAGGTCTGATTATTGATCACCCTATGTGTACTTACTTACTTCAATAGTTGAGTATCAAGGGAAGAGTTAAAGTGATTTTTGTCATAACATCTATATACATAATCGGCTAGCCTGGCATACGTACGACGTACGTATGTATAACTTCCGCGGCTCAAAATAGACTGGGGAATTTGTAAAGTTGGTCAAAGGGATACAACTCAATTATAAGGAGTCACTCGCCGGTCCGGGTACCGGGCCTTTGATCTAGTGACTTAAATATTCTTTACTTCAGTAATCAACAGTTTTTCTGGTCTATAGATAAATAGTCTTTACTTCAGTAATCAACAGTTTTTCTGGTCTATAGATAAATAGTCTTTACTTCAGTAATCAACAGTTTTTCTGGTCTATAGATAAATAGTCTTTACTTCAGTAATCAACAGTTTTTCTGGTCTATAGATACATAGTTTTACTTCAGTTTTTCTGGTCTATATGATGAGATTCGTTTTCTCATGTATTTTATCAGGGCCGTTTTTTTTAAAGTTTGATGTGGGGCCACAGGGCAAATAATTTTTAGAGGTATTTGTGGGCCCCAGGTAATAACTACCTGTTGGGGGGCCAATAAAAATCAGATTGGGTTAGAATCCCTAATGGTAGAGGGGGCCCTTCGGATGGGAGGGGTAGGGGCCCTACGCTGTAGAACGTTCCTGTAAGTGATAACCCAATAAACGTTGTCTCCACTTTCACTTAGGGACCGCTGGGACATTATATGATATGTTGTGTTTGTGTGTGTGTGAGTGTGTGTGTGTGAGTGTGTGTGAGTGTGTGTGAGTGTGCGTGAGTGTGTGTGAGTGTGTGTATGTATGTGTGAGTGTGTAAGTGTGTGTGTGTGACTATGTATGTGTGAGTGTGTATGTGTGTGTTTGTGTATATGTGTGTGTGTGTGAAGGGGTATGGGAGAGGTTGAATGTCAGTTTCACTTTTTTTGTGATGTGTTCCGTTGGGAAGGGATGGTTGTTAGTTAACTTCTGCTATGTAACGCTAATATTTTTTTTATTAATATTATTTAATAAACATTTAATACAATTTAACAAACACAAAAAAATTCGTGGAAAAATGTTATGAGTGAGGTTTTTTTGTCCTATAATTAGAAAAGGATGTCCTGTAGTTTGTTATATATTGTTTTATAATGACGAAGAGGGAGGGGTTGTCAATTTTTAATATATTTTTATACGTTTTCTAATGTGAATGTTTCATTACAACAGATTAATGATAACAAGTTCAAAGTCTCTCTTTCTCTCTCTCTCTTTCTCTCTCTCTCTCTCTCTCTCTCTCTCTCTCTCTCTCTCTCTCTCTATATATATATATATATATATATATATATATATATATATATATATCTCACACTTTCTCTCTCTCTAATTCTCTCTATATAAGTATAGAAACCAACAACTGCCACTCCCCTCTCTCCACCCCCTCGCACGCACACACACAACCTCATCTCTCGCGCATCACCATCAAAACGTCCGAGGCAAATGGGCTCTAAGCCAAAGTATTACAACAGGGCCGTATCGATCAGGGTCTCTCGTTTCTCGTCTCTCTCTCTCTCTATTTTATCTACTGCTCAGAGATGGGTTTTGGGGGGGGGAGAGGGGGAGGAGGAGGAGGGGGACCGCCGGCACAGACCCTGGGATAAACTGTGGGGCAAACATTGACAAGTCACAAAGACGTTTGTGAAGACCCCAGTCACAGAACACACAATCGGTCTGAAACAAATGGGGGGGTTAAACTTCCCTCTTTCTCTTTTTTTAGTTTTTCTTATTTAGCGTTTTCATTGTGTATTTTTGGACCCAGGTAATTAAAAGTAGCTTAGCTTGGCGGCGTATGCTGTATTTTGTGTGTGTGGGGGGCACTCTTAAGATCTGGCTGCGTGCAGGTTACGTTCTCTTCAAACTAGACGAGTTTGCACGATACTCAACATTGCGATGTTGATCGTGCTGGAGGGTACCTTGTGCTAAATTAAATTCAGGCATCGATTACTTAAAAATCCATATGGAAGATGTACGATATATATGACACTCGTCCTAGTCCCCGTAAATGACACTCGTCCTAGGCCCCGCAAATGACACTCGTCCTAGTCCCCGCAAATGACACTCGTCCTAGTCCCCGTAAATGACACTGGTCCTAGTCCCCGCAAATGACACTCGTGCTAGGCCCGCAAATGACACTCGTCCTAGTCCCCGTAAATGACACTCGTCCTAGTCCCCGTAAATGACACTCGTCCAAGGCCCCGTAAATGACACTGGCAATAGGCCCCCGCGTACTGCCCATGCCGCATCCAGTATTATATAAAACGTAGTCTCCTGTTGTGGTACGTTAATTTTTATTTTTTTTAAAACACACTTATATTTATAAACATTAGCGCATTCGACTTCTCGAAAATGTCTAAAAACAAGATGGTAAAGTAAAACAAGTCAATTTGTACATCTCACAAGGGATACACACAATAAAATCAAGTCGCCGTGTACAATTTGCGTTCATTAGTTGTATGACCGCCACACTCTAACGTCTCTAGTGTGTAACTCTATTAAAAGTCATTTAGCTGAATAACTTGTTTGTCTCCTCCTGAAAGCAGCGTCACTATGGTTACCAAACAGACGAAGCCATTCAAAGATGAAACTCAGAATTTTCTTTGTTTATTTTTTTGCCTCCGTCTCCCAGTTTAGTTAGTAGTTTGTTACACGTGTTTATATGTTGGCTGAAATGGGCTGTTCTATTGACAAGTACAATAAACAATACAAGTTTATGTAGGCTATCTGTATGTTGATGAATACCGGTAGTTTCAATAAACAATACAAGTTTATGTATGTGTATGTTGATGAATAGTTCAATAAACAATACAAGCTCATGTATGTGTATATCGATGAATAGTTCAATAAACAATACATGTTTGTGTATGCTGTGAACAATTTCATTAAACAATACATGGTTGCGTATTCTGTTAACCGGTTCAATAAACAATACATGTTTGTGTGTGCCTCAATACGTAGCGTGAGTTTGTCTTCGGGTGCCTGTTTTAAAAACTACCACCCCCCTAACCCTGAGTCCCTGACATTCTCCACCATCTTGTGTGGCCGCGCAGGGAGCCGAGCTAGACGGGGCGCCGAAATAATAATCTTGAAAACAATTTTCAGACTCTAGGCAAGCCATGGGCCATCAGCGACCCGTTAAGCGGTTTGATCTAACCAGTAGTACACTCACCTTCGTTCATTTACATCGATAACGTTTACATTTATGTTGGTTCAAACAAAGTAAACTATATTAACCTGCTATAGGGCGTGAAAGTCTGACGTCACAAGCGCCATTTTGGTTCCAACCATACTCACCCGATAGTGTTGTTTTCATAGACATACATGTAGATGTCTATTATTGCTTTTAAAATATTGAATATTATTATAAAGAATGGTACAATATATTGCTCCAGACTGTAACCATCGACCGGAACGTGAAACTTGTTCTTTTTTTTGCTTTTCTGATGGTAATAAGCAAAAACTTTAATTCAGAAATGGATGGCACTAATACTAATAAGGTAAGGTTTGTATGATGTGAGTGACTGTCTTGTTTCTATTTGTAGCTTAATCATTAGTGGGACTGAAATCATTATAAAAGTAACCAAAAAAATATGTAAAGAATTTACTGTAAACATATTGTTTTAATTACTGTATTTCGCGATAAATTATATCACGTAAGGATAATATACTGTCTTTACACTTTAATGATAACATTGAAAAATGATTTAATATTAATTGTGGAAATCGTACCATACCAGACTAATTAATTATCATATTAATATATAGTCAATTTTGATTCATTATATATTATTATGTACTAAATGAACTTATTGAGTTTTGTGCTGGTCTGTTAGTGTTAATATTGTTAATAGTCTAATATTACATTTTTGTATTTGTAAAACTTATTGTTACTTCAATTTTTTTTCTTAGACAACAGGACAAACAACTTTCCAGGCTGTGATCATGTCAAGCTAGAAATGGGACTAATGATATGGGATCTGAATCTTTCAAAGAAACAAAAACTCTTTTTTTACCAAGAAAGACCAAGTTAAACTTTAAAGAGATAGGGTCTACAACTGCCTATTTTATTAAGACAGTGAACTAGAAGATAATGTTATTTTTTTTTGTATGGAAAATAAACAAGAAAGATATAATAACCGCCTTTAGTCTTTATTAAATAGTCAAATAATGAAATTTACAGAAATTCTTGATAAAGGTGAGAAACATTGCATGCAATCATAATATATACACCAGTCTAACATAATTATTTTGAAATTGTTTAAATATAAGAGTACAGTACCAGTATCACACATTTTTGAAGAATATATAAAGACTATAAAAAGCATTGTCTATAGTATAGTCTCTCCATGAAATAGTTTAGTCTCTTCATGAAAACTTCAATTATGGCTTCACCAGCCCATCAGCAGAACCTCCAAGACATTCACTTCCCTCTTGCCATATTCCAGCTAATTACTAAAATATCCACGTACCTTCACTGAGTAATCATTATTTTTCTTAATAGAATAATCTCTCCAAGTAGACAAGTGATACACATTGATGCTGTGTAAAGCTGGTTCCATGTCAGTGTAGTCTACTTCTCTACGACCATTAAATGTAATAAAACACTGATAAAAACATTTTCATGTTCGAACAATATCAGTCAGCTACAACATGTCACATTATGTAGCGTTTTTCACATATATCTAAAAATATAATATCTTTTGAAGCTATTTAATGAGAGTACACATTGACTCTATGGCTATTATCACTGGGTTCCACGGATGTGTGGAAACAAAATGGCGATCGTGACGTCACGACTTTCACGCCCTATTGGTCCTACCCTTCAACCAAATTTAAGAACCCATTCAGTGGTTATAAATCTACATCTATGATCTTACGTCTTATATATCGCAATGCTCTAAGAAATCAAAAACAACACTTTGAGTTTATCTCCTTTGAACATGAAAAAGTTGTAGTTGTTGAAATTTAAGAAAAAAAATTGCTAATTGGTGATCTGTACGAGTCAAACTTTAGAGGGAACGTTGAGGACAATGAATGACCTATAAATGGTGTACATATATGCATATTAGTGCAAATCATGTTGCTAGATGTCTACATAAGATTCAATGAGTTGATTATACACTGAACTTTAATTTTGTTTACAGAACTTCTGTGAAATGGAAGAAATAAAAAAAATGACCGCTCAGTCGATTTTTAACTATTTCTAGCAATACCATTACGATGAAAAAAAAATTTATGACCAGTTATAAATGTAGCATTGAAAGGACACACAGACACTAGCGGTGGACATCATGTTCAAATGAGATAAACTTCAAGTTATCTCAAAGTGCGCGGGGTACATTTCATTAATATCTCATTAATGTGTAGGCATATGCTGGGACTATTGTACATGAATGACTTGGTCAGAAAGTCACTGCAAAATAAGGACAAATATAATAGCAATATGGCTATAAATCCATTCATCATCATCATCATCATCATCATCATCATCATCATTGCCCGTCACTCCTATCGGAGTATGGGCCACCAACTAAAGATCTCCAGCGACTTCTGTCCTGAGCCATTCTCTCCAGCTGCTTCCAGCTGAACCCCATCCTGGTGATGTCCGCTTCAAATTCTCGCCTCCAGGTGTTTCTTGGCCGGCCTCTCTTTCTTTTTTCCTTGAGGATTCCAACTCAATGCTTGTCTAGTGATGTTACTTGCTCAGAGTGTGCTAAATGATTGAGATAATGGACAAGGGCTACAGACAAAGATTAAAGATGGATTGTCCAGACCTATTGTTAAAGATGAGAAATACGTGTGGTACACTACATACATAATAGGCAAAAGATGAAGGCAGTGACCAAGATGGATTGACCAGACCTATTGTTAGGGATGAGAGAGAAATACGTGTGGTACACTACATACATAACAGGTAATAGATGAAGGCAGTGACCCTACACGCATTAATAAAGCTATGAAATGTGAACATGAAAAAATGTTATATATTGTTAAGGGTTTCACACAAAAAATACAACGGTGGTGGGGGGGGGGGCTAAATAAATTGCTCAGGGAGCCTCATAAGCTAGCTGCGGATTCACCCCTGACATGCGTTCTATCTGCACCTCTGTACTGCAGCCTTGATCTTTGATTCAGTGTATGACGGCTGATATGTAAAAACGTCAATACCACTGGACATTACACATTCATGTATGTATATCTTTCTATGTTTGTACATGTCTTGAATTTCGCAAGCTCATTCTTCATTCCTCAAACACTAAGAGGGTGTGTTTTATAGAGGGGGCGAGATATCTATGCTGACAGTCCATTATGCGTGGAAGTATACACTTGTGCCACTTTGTATTCATAAAGTTTAAAATAATGCGTGCTGGAGAGGAGGGGAGACCTTGTTATCAATGGCGGCAGTGCATTATATACACTTGTGCCAATTTATAAATACACAGTTTAAAAAAAAAACCCAGTAAAATCAATTTCCATTCATTTAGAATAAATGTGATATGTCCACCCCGGGACATCATCTCTTATACCCCCCACCACCATATATTACACCATATATAATATACCGGGTTTACTATGAAATGTTATGCACAGCTTTTATTATAAAAAAAAAAAACTATCAAGAAAGACATTTCCAAACCTAAAAGTTTCTTTTTCTGACAAATAATTCCACAACAAAAATATATCAAACATTTCTTGCTTTGTTACCGAAACCAAATTTTCTCAGATCAATGTTTGGTCCTTATTTATTTATTGTTTTAAAATACTATAACAGTAATGAGGTCAATTATCTGGAGTCTATAAAAAGAGCCAATCAATGGAGTTTATAAAAAGAGCCAATCGGTGGAGTCTATAAAAAGAGCCAATTAATGGAGTCTATTAAGGGAGTCAATGGAGCCAATTTAATTTTTTTTTGGCTGGGTCATCCGTGTGTTCGTGTAGATGGACGCTAATTACATGGTCTGGATCTCAACAAAAGTAAAACCCAGTCTGTAACCATTTTCGGCCATCATTCAACAGCGTGGAGCAGCGGTTCTCAAAGTGTGGCTCACGGGCTGATTTGAAGTGGGTCGCCAAAAGTGTTAATAAGAACTTAATTAAAAAAAATAACTACAATTAACTTTCTCTTTCCTTTATCCTTATATTTCAAGTCTTTAAATGTGGATCACGAAAACGAAAAAAATGTTTCCTCAGTGTATCGCGAAAGTTTGACAGCCCCTGGTGTAGTGGACAGTTTGACAACCTCATGATGTTGTGGACAGTTTAACAACCTCATGATGTAGTGGACAGTTTGACAACGTCATGATGTAGTGGACAGGTTGATAACCTCATGATGTAGTGGACAGTTTGACAACCTCATGATGTAATGGACAGTTTGAAAACCTCCGGTGTAATGGACAGTTTGACAACCTCATGATGTAGGGGACAGTTTGACAACCCCTGATGTAATGGACAGTTTGATAACCTCCGGTGTAATGGACAGTTTGACAACCTCATGATGTAGTGGACAGTTTGACAACCCCTGATGTAATGGACAGTTTGATAACCTCCGGTGTAATGGACAGTTTGACAACCTCATGATGTAGTGGACAGTTTGACAACCCCCTGTGTAGTGGACAGTTTGACAACCCCCGGTGTAATGGACAGTTTGACAACCTCATGATGTAATGGACAGTTTGACAACCTCATGATGTAGTGGACAGTTTGACAACCTCATGATATAGTGGACAGTTTGACAACCCCCGGTGTAATGGACAGTTTGACAACCTCATGATGTAGTGGACAGTTTGACAACCCCCGGTGTAATGGACAGTTTGACAACCTCATGATGTTGTGGACAGTTTGACAACCTCATGATGTAGTGGACAGTTTGACAACCTCATGATGTAATGGACAGTTTGACAACCCCCGGTGTAGTGGACAGTTTGACAACCCCCGGTGTAGTGGACAGTTTGACAACCCTCGGTGTAATGGACAGTTTGACAACCCCCGGTGTAGTGGACAGTTTGACAACCCCCGGTGTAGTGGACAGTTTGACAACCCCCGGTGTAGTGGACAGTTTGACAACCCCCGATGTAATGGACAGTTTGACAACCCCCGGTGTAATGGACAGTTTGATAACCTCATATTGTAGTGGACAGTTTGACAACCTCATGATGTAGTGGACAGGTTGATAACCCCTGGTGTAATGGACAGTTTGCCAACCCCGGTGTAATGGACAGTTTGACAACCTCATGATGTTGTGGACAGTTTGACAACCTCATGATGTTGTGGACAGTTTGACAACCTCATGATGTAGTGGACAGTTTGACAACCCCCGGTGTAATGGACAGTTTGACAACCCCCGGTGTAATGGACAGTTTGACAACCTCATGATGTAGTGGACAGTTTGACAACCTCATGATGTAGTGGACAGGTTGATAATCCCTGGTGTAATGGACAGTTTGACAACCCCCGGTGTAATGGACAGTTTGACAACCTCATGATGTTGTGGACAGTTTGACAACCTTATGATGTTGTGGACAGTTTGACAACCTCATGATGTTGTGGACAGTTTAACAACCTCATGATGTTGTGGACAGTTTGACAACCCCCGGTGTAATGGACAGTTTGAAACCTCATGATGTTGTGGACAGTTTGACAACTCCCGGTGTAATGGACAGTTTGACAACCTCATGATGTTGTGGACAGTTTGATAACCCCCGGTGTAATGGACAGTTTGACAACCTCATGATGTTGTGGACAGTTTGACAACCCCCGGTGTAATGGACAGTTTGACAACCTCATATTGTAGTGGACAGTTTGACAACCTCATGATGTAGTGGACAGGTTGATAGCCCCTGGTGTAATGGACAGTTTGCCAACCCCGGTGTAATGGACAGTTTGACAACCTCATGATGTTGTGGACAGTTTGACAACCTCATGATGTTGTGGACAGTTTGACAACCTCATGATGTAGTGGACAGTTTGACAACCCCCGGTGTAATGGACAGTTTGACAACCCCCGGTGTAATGGACAGTTTGACAACCCCCGGTGTAATGAACAGTTTGACAACCTCATGATGTAGTGGACAGTTTGACAACCTCATGATGTAGTGGACAGGTTGATAATCCCTGGTGTAATGGACAGTTTGACAACCCCCGGTGTAATGGACAGTTTGACAACCTCATGATGTTGTGGACAGTTTGACAACCTTATGATGTTGTGGACAGTTTGACAACCTCATGATGTTTGGACAGTTTGACAACCTCATGATGTTGTGGACAGTTTGACAACCCCCGGTGTAATGGACAGTTTGACAACCTCATGATGTTGTGGACAGTTTGACAACCCCCGGTGTAATGGACAGTTTGACAACCTCATGATGTTGTGGACAGTTTGACAACCCCCGGTGTAATGGACAGTTTGATAACCTCATGATGTAGTGGACAGTTTGACAACCTCATGATGTAGTGGACAGTTTGACAACCTCATGATGTTGTGGACAGTTTGACAACCTCATGATGTTGTGGACAGTTTGATAACCCCCGGTGTAATGGACAGTTTGATAACCCCCGTTGTAATGGACAGTTTGACAACCCCCGGTGTAGTGGACCATGAGGGAAGGAAATATCTCCTCTCAGGTGACCCTTGCAGTAATGGGCCGGTATCCGTCCGCACCAACATTAGAGCAGGCATAAACAATGACAACATTGACATAAAGCCATCTCTGTCGGTAAATTATGTCTCCCATCTTCAGGCGTGCCCTGAAGTTTTACTTTCAACATCTAAATCAAACTCTCAGTTGTAATCAGAGGCGAATATAATGTCTGGTGTACCTTGCCCCCCCTCCCCCTTCCCGCCCGACTACAAATGGATCCCCCACTAAATATCCACTGTACACTTGCATTGCTATGCTACCTGAGTTTATTTTTTTCCAATGTTACCCCCCCCCTCCACCAAAATAAAAACAACATTTCTACGCCCGGGTTTCAACAGACCTAAATCCGCACATGGTTGCATATAAATGCCAACTAATGTATTATTAATTTATGATTAAATATACAAAATATAATCGCATTTTTTTTTTCTAATTTTCTTTATCTTTAATTTTTTTTACAACATTTTTGCCTACTATCTATGAATTGACGAAATAATTTTGGAAAGTCCTTGAAAAATACCTTCATGTACTGATATCAAATTGTTTTACCCGCCATTCCATGCAGATGTCAGAATTAGAATCCGCTTTATTTGTTTAGCACTGAGATCATTCATGTGTAAAAAAAAGTTGCCAAATGTCAAGGTTGAACGCAGCACGGTCGAATGCACTAACTTCGTCGTCGGGAAAAAAACAAACAATTTACGCTTATTACATATCCTTAAATAGTTTAAAATAGAAATAACCTTTCAGAGAAACTGAGACAAACGTATTATCTTATTCTATAGTTAGAAACATTTACTTACCAATTTATGACACTTTTTTCTTAGTTTTGGTTGTTAGTGGTGGAGAAAAATAGAATCGATAAATCTACAGTTTGTGCCTGGCGCCATCTTGATTGTCAGAGACAGCCATTTTCTTTTGGTTTTTTTTTGTCTGTCAATTCAAAGAGTTTGCAAAAAAAAAAAAAAAAAATATTTCATGGTCGAAGTTTTATTTCATATTTTCAATAAGATTCCTGTCAATTAATTTCTAGGTCGGCGATGAAAATGGGGCAAAGAGGAGATTTTTATTGTGAACGAGATGTTTCCGTTGCTATAGTAACAGGACAACACCGGCAGTCTTTCAATCCTTAGAGTGCATTTGATATATGTAAACCTAGAGCTATATTACTATAATACTGTCATTTATTAAGATTGCTATCAGTCAATAAGTCGGTCTGTTTTTATAACCGTTTTCTCTTTTTTTTTTTCAATTAGTCTGTCGTTTTTTTTAATTTTTTTCTTCCTTATGTCAGTTTGGTAAGATTTTAAGCAGAACTTTTCTTATTTTATTCACGTACAATTTAACCTCTGACCTTAAAAATAAAACAAAAATGTGATGATAATTTCCTTTGTTTAATGAATATTTCATCATTTCAGAATCATTACTTTTATGGAAAAAAAAATTATAATAAGGTCATAATCATTGATCCATCCTTTCCTCTATCTATCTATCTATCTATCTATCTATCTATCTATCTATCTATCTATCTATCTATCTATCTATCTATCTATCTATCTATCTATCTATCTATCTATCTATCTATCTATCTATCTATCTATCTATCTATCTATCTATCTATCTATCTATCTATCTATCTATTTCTTTGTCTGCCTGTCTGTCTGTCTGTCTGTTTTTAACATTATTACCATTCAAACAAAATAATTACTGCAGTAAATTATTTTTTAATTGATCAGTTCAATAGTTGTTTTTTTTTTTCATTCAGTACTTTAAATGTCAGGTTGACATTCAGCAAACGAACGACTGTTCCTGTAAGTCAATTATATTTTAAACATGTACGTCACATTTAGCTCCAGCTATAACCCCTCCCCCTCTCTTCCAAACCCCGCCCCACCCACTACAAGACCCCCGACAACCAAATGTTAAGGTATTCAATCCTTCCTGTGTCAATGGCGCTGTCACGGTATCGTGTACCTCAAGGATCGATCCTACCCAGTTCAATACCCTAAATAAATGCCCTTGTTTATAAATATAAGTCATTAATAAATGTCCTTCCAAACTTAAATAGAAGGTTGGAGAATTGGATTTCTCCTCCTTAGAATTTTGTCTACAAGAAGTTTTGCTTTATTTTACTTTAAAATACAAAGTATCGAATATAGAAAAAGTAAACCATAATCGACTACTTTATAATTATCGGTAATCAACCGACAAGTGAGGCTGTAAGTGAATACTTCGACAGAACAAAAAATGGCGATATTAAAAAACTACCGGATTTGTGGAGCTGAACAAACAAATCATAAAATGTAAAAAAAAAATTCAAAATATAAAAAAAAAATCCATTTTTCTAAGACAAGTAATCGAAAAGTTTTGTTTCTTAGGAAGAAAAAATAAGATACGAGAAATAAAAACCGTAAAATAAAAAAAATAATCTGAAAGTTATAAGACTTAGTATAAACTACAGTTGTTAGAACAGATTCACTGTTGGTGACATTTAGAAATCATAATTATCAGAATAGCCCTGTCGTTGACACATTTTTTTTTGTTGGCAGTTATAATCGGTGTGCCCCATAAATAGACCTAAAGAGTTTATTTATAGATTGCTACTGTCTTCTTTATGACCATAAAAATCTTATTTTGCGGTGAGCGAGAAAACAATGATCGGGCAATGAATAATACACTGTGGAGAACCGGGGTTCTCACAAAGACAAGCAACTACGGTGATGGGGTCTAGAAGAAAACAGAATCATATATCTGTTGATCTAGATAAGTTCATGGATACATCGTTGTTAGCTAAATAAGCGAAGAGGATCAAACACACATTCTAGTGAGTCTGTTTGGGGAAATCCCGTTAATTGAGGTCATGAGATCACGATCATAGATTATAATCTTTTTAAGTTGTGGAGTAGATGCTACACAAGGTTCCATGGGCTGATGGGCTGGGAGGTTACCATAAAGTAAGTTATCCTAATATGGGGGGGGGGGGGGCGGAGACATGTCACTAGCGGGCGGACATTCGACGGGGTTGGAAAGGGGGTGTACAGAGAGTGAAACGAAGTTAGATATGGCTGAGACAGTCTTAGGGACTGGACGTAGTAATGAAGTCCACTGTAGTGGACAGTCTTAGTCATTCTATCTATTTATCTATTTATCTATCATTCTATCTATCTATCTATCTATCTATCTATCTATCTATCTATCTATCTATCTATCTATCTATCTATCTATCTATCTATCTATCTATCTATCTAGTATATATATATATATCTGTCTTTCAGTTCGTTATATTCATTCGTTTATTTCATTTGTATCTATAATGTTGGGTGATATAAGTTCTAACAAGCAGAGTACACTACAATTATAGCACAGTATGGGTGTCTTCATTGATGATGTGTCTCACTCATTACTCTGGTGTCTCCAGTCTTTATTCAAGTGTTTACATGCATTAAACCCGGTGTGTACAGTCATTAACCAGGTGTGTCCAGTCATTAACCCGGTGTGTCCAGTCATTAACCCGATGTGTCCAGTCATTAACCCGATGTATCCAGTCATTAACCCGATGTGTCCAGTCATTAACCCGATGTGTCCAGTCATTAACCCAGTGTGTACATTCATTAACCCGGTGTGTCCAGTCATTAACCCGATGTGTACAGTCATTAACCCGGTGTGTCCAGTCATTAACCCGGTGTGTCCAGTCATTAACCCAGTGTGTCCAGTCATTAACCCGGTTAGTCCAGTCATTAACCCGATGTGTCCAGTCATTAACCCGGTTTGTCCAGTCATTAACCCGGTGTGTCCAGTCATTAACCCGGTGTGTCCAGACATTAACCCGGTGTGTCCAGTCATTAACCCGGTGTTTCTAGTTTCATTTTTGATCTGTATCAGTCACCACTCTTTCATTTTATTTTTAAAGAACTGGTCAAGATGAGTGGCTCGTTAGTTGGTCAGAAAGAGATGACCGTTGCAACCTATCTTCCCTCCCTCTCTTCCCCACCCATTCTAACCCTTCCCCCCCGCCCCCAACTAACGTTAACTTTAGTAGCCTATAAGTTATTTATACCTCAATTTTTTCTTTCTGTCCAACTAAATGTTATTCACCACCATTTATTTCCCTTGGCCGAAGGGCAAGAATATGTTCTCCAACTAATTATCGCCCCTTGAGATTTCTGTGCGTTGGGAAGGATTGGGGGGAGGGAGGGGGGGAAGCACTCTAGTTTTAGTAGTAGTGGCTTTCTACAGAGTGAAACGTGGTTGGGGGGAAGAGAGAATTCTACCTCATTAGATCAACGGTAATATAACCAGGTCACACAAGGCATCTGTCGGTCAATGTACAATGTTACATCAAACTGTACACTGCATTTTATACAGTTGACGCCACAGCCAAGGCTGCGAGATGACAAGGTAGACGCAACGGGCAGGAAGTACTACGTCTCCAGTGAGATGACAACGTAGACGGAACGGACAGGAAGTACTGTACTACGTCTCCAGTGAGATAACAACGTAGACGCAACGGACAGGAAGTACTGTACTACGTCTCCAGTGAGATGACAACGTAGACGCAACGGACAGGAAGCACTGTACTACGTCTCCAGTGAGATAACAACGTAGACGTAACGGACAGGAAGTACTGTACTACGTTTCCAGTGAGATAACAAAGTAGACGCAACGGACAGGAAGTACTGTACTACGTCTCCAGTGAGATAACAACGTAGACGCAACGGACAGGAAGTACTGTACTACGTCTCCAGTGAGATAACAACGTAGACGCATCGGACAGGAAGTACTGTACTACGTCTCCAGTGAGATAACAACGTAGACGCATCGGACAGGAAGTACTGTACTACGTCTCCAGTGAGATGACAACGTAGACGCAACGGACAGGAAGTACTGTACTACGTCTCCAGTGAGATAACAACATAGACGCAACGGACAGGAAGTACTGTACTACGTTTCCAGTGAGATGACAACGTAGACGCAACGGACAGGAAGTACTGTACTACGTTTCCAGTGAGATGACAACGTAGACGCAACGGACAGCAAAGATCTTCGTCTCCAGTGAGAGGACAACGTAGACGCAACGGACAGGAAGTACTGTTCTACGTCTCCAGTGAGATGACAACGTAGACGCAACGGACAGCAAACATCTACGTCTCCAGTGAAATGACAACGTGGACAGAACGGGGAACATCTCTTATCTCCATTTCCAAGACCGTGTTTAAAAAAAACAACCTGTTTTTAATTTGAACCCCTTCCCCCCTTTATAGCTAACGACATTTAGTTGGACTATTTTCTTGACCTACATGTCAGACTATACATACAGTTTTCTACTGGGCCACTTCAAATGTCAGCTTCTTTCTACATTAAAATGGCGTTACATTAACCTCCAAGCCCTCCGCCCCCCCCCTCCCCGAAGAAAACAACAACTACAAAGAATCATTTCCTTGCATTTTTATAAGCGTAAAGTTTAAACCTGTGACCATTGCTTTGAAAAACAGCCATGAGTAGCCAAAATAAAAAAAGCGCCAAAAATGGCCAAAATCTGTGTGTTTAATGTTGTGCTTTGCAGAAAGAGGCGTTCGTAATCGTTTGGTTACCATTGACCAAAAAAAGTGGGTGGAGTCCAAACATTCAAAGACATTTTTTTTTAAATATTTCAAAATATATTTGTAGATTCAGCCAAGCCCCCCAGGGTTTAAAAACTGTAATCTTCTCTGAAAAGTAATTTGTAAGGAAGTCGAACTATTTAAAGTGATTTTAATTGGGGAGATCGATTTTTTTTAGGGGAGGAAAATAAATAAATAAATTCCCGTTGTGTTATTAACAACCCCGATGTCATGTTGACCCAGACACACCTCTTTGACAGGATGACTCGGTGAATATAGTGAAAGTAGTGAGTACAGTGAATATAGTGAATGTATTGAGACTATTGAATATAGTGAATGTAGTGAGTACTGTGTATATAATGAATGTAGTGATTACTGTGAATATAATGAATGTAGTGAGTACTGTGAATATAGTGAATGTAGTGAGTACTGTGAATATAATGAATGTAGTGAGTACTGTGAATATAGTGAATATTGAATATAATAAATGTAGTGAGTATTAGGAATATAGTGAATTTAGTGAGTACTATGAATATAGTGAATGTAGTGAATATAGTGAGTACTGTGCATATAGTGAATATAGTGAGTACTATGAATATAGTGAATATAGTGAGTACTATGAATATAGTGAAAGTAGTGAGTACTGTGAATATAGTGAATAGTGAATATAGTGAATGTAGTCAGTACTGTGATTATAGTGAATGTAGTGAGTACTGTGAATATGGTAAACATAGTACGTGTATGGAGTTATAATTAGATGTAACAAGGATCAATACCTTAAGAGTCCCAGTTTGCATCAGGGCGGTCGCTTAGTTCCCCATAAGAATAGCTCTGCCAGTCTAGGGTATGATCCCAAAAGGATCCAATAAGATCTATTTTTATCTCGTGATCCCTTATCTACGATACCCTGAATACCTCGAAAGAAAACATCCTAGACTCTTGATCTCTGTAAGGACAGTGTAATAGATAGGTAAATAGATGATAGATAGATAGATAGATAGATAGATAGATAGATAGATAGTTAGATAGATTGTCAATTGATTTGTTTGATTGATAGACAAACTAATTGTAAGGACAGTGAAAATAGTTCAGGACTGATGATTAATACCAGCAGCGAGTGGAGTTAGATCAGTTAAATATTATGTAATTAAACGGGGTGGGGGGAGATGGAGAGAAGAAAAGGACAGTTTTGGTCAGTTTTAGCAGACGAGGTTAGATACAGGGCACGACAGCAAGTGTAGTTTCGTTTAAGTTTGAGGGAGGTCGTTAATTAGGAATAAACGAAGGAGTCAGTAATAAAGTGTGTGCTTGTTTTTACATGAGTTGATATTTTGTTAAAACATTTTGTGAAGCTGTGATACCTGTAGTGGTGATTTAACTTTTTGTTAACTGTTTATAGTTTATAAAGTGATAGTAAATGTTTCTATTTAAACCTAATTGACTTTTTGAAGTATCTGTGAGATATAGTGTGTTGTGAGAGATTAGATAAATAATACGAGACCACTGGTCATCCCTGACCATCCCATATCCGGAGGACATCGTGGTGTTTCATGTCTATCTCTTGACCTCATGTCTACGAACCCTAACAAGGTCTTCATTTGAAAAAAAAATTTTTTTTGCTTATTCTCCACCATGTTGACATTACTGAGGTTTGAAGAACCCTTTAGAATGACCACCAGACCGCGATCCACTTCCAGGACATTTGTTGTCCATTGCATAACGACACCACCCACCTGAACATATAAGTAAAAGAACAACAGTGCAAACTGTTATCTAAAAATAACTCAAAACTGTCGCAGTCAAAGTTAACTCCAGAACACATACAAACACGCACATCTTCCAACCGAAAGGAATTTCATAACAGACACAAGAAGAACCACACACACACACAAACACACACACACACATGATCACAAATCCACTAACCCCGCAAAAAGGTGACGTGTCCTCTGGTCACTTCAATAAAACATGAACTCTACAAACGAGGCTCATTAGAAGACAATCTCGTCCACTACCACTGCTCACATACAATGGGACATAAGATCTCCATTTCCTTTATGACAGGCCCTTATATAATGGGGGGTGTGTTGTGTTGTTGTTGTTATTATTGTTTTTTCTGAAGATTGCATCACACTAGTGTTGTTTTTTCTGAAGATTGTATCACACTAGTGTTGTTTTTTTCTGAAGATTGTATCACACTAGTGTTGTTTTTTCTGAAGATTGTATCACACTAGTGTTGTTTTTTTCTGAAGATTGTATCACACTAGTGTTGTTTTTTCTGAAGATTGTATCACACTAGTGTTGTTTTTTCTTTCTACATTAAATAGATCCATCTTTTTATTTCGATAACTTCTCGTCTGAAACAATTTAATACAGACAGCAAACAACATGTTTTTGTAGTTGAGAATCTTGTCAAAATATTGTCATTTTGTCTTAAAGATATGTGTATAAGTCTTGTCAAGGTATTGCTATGCTGTCTTATAGACATGTATGTAAGTCTCATCAACGTATTGCTATGCTGTCTTATAGACATGTGTGTAAGTCTCGTCAAAGTATTGCCATTCTGTCTTATAGACATGTATATAAGTCTCATCAAAGTATTGCTATGCTGTCTCATAGACATGTATGTAAGTTTCATCAAAGTATTGCTATGCTGTCTTATAGACATGCGTGTAAGTCTCGTCAAAGCCTTACTATGCTGTTTCATAGACATGTATATGCCACTTTCATCTACTCATCTACTCATACACAGACTCATCCAAATAGACAGTACGACTAGTCGACTGGAAGTGGCCCCCATTGTGAAAGGGCCCTATGTTGAACCTTTGTTTCCCTGTACCTGAAATGTCTGACATAAGCTGACAGTTGGAGCACTTGTTAGCCAGGGAGAACTAGCGGCCCATTTATTTGCAAGGAGGCGAGATCGACAGAGTTTTTGTTTTCAAAAATGGGCTCCGAAAAAATACAACCCAAGTATAAAAAGTAGGGATGTGACGGAGCTGATGAAAATCCGCATCCGTCGGATTCGGATTTGGCAAATATAAATCCGTCGGATTCGAATGCGGATTAATATTTGGGTCAACACTTGGCTAAAAGGGAGTATATCAAGGTGCCATTCCAATCCACACATCCACTCCGCCATTCCAATCCGCATATCCATTCCGAGGTTTAGAAAGCCGGAGCCGAGGAGCCGGGAGCCGCTACTTTTTGCTGGAGCCGGAGCCGGAGCCGAAAAAAATCTGGCGGCTCCACGGCTCCCAAATGTTTTTTTTTACAGCAGATTTTTTTTTTTAGCTTTAAAATTACAAATTTGTTTGTTTGTTTGCCTCCTACAATTTGAAATGTTGTCATGTTTTACGAACGCCACAACAGTAACACGCACATCACCACAAGAAATCTTTAATGGGGAATCGTTTTGTGTTCGTTTGAAATCTTGTTTACCCTCCGAAAATTTTTTAATGGCATGTTATTTTGTTATATATAAAGTTAAAACAGTTTTATTTCATAGAATAATTGTATCAATCATTTAAAAATAAATTTTTACTACTACGGCAAATAGAACGCGCCATTTCGTGTATTATTTGACCGCGAATTTGTAATAGACTAAAAACAAAATGTTATCTTTCTGTATTTAACAATTTTATTATAAACAGAATATCTGAAATGAAGCAGATAAATTTATAAGGCTGTGGCTATTCGGACCCGGGTCCCAATAAAATCCGATTGTTATTTGGACCCGTGGCAATATGCACTAAGCTTAGCTATATTTAAACTTTATTAGACGGAACCCGAAAAAATAATAATACAGAGTCAGCTTAGTGAAACCCTAGACAAGGAGTAACGATTAAATCATACAATTCAAACAATTATAAAAAAAAATAAACAAAAAACAATAATACAGTTTATGTATAGCTAAGCTGAGTGCATATTTGCCACGGGTCCGAATAACAATCAGACTTTATTGGGACGGGGTCCGAATAAAAATCGGAGTTTATTGGTACCCGGGTCCAGGCCCGTAGCCAGAGGGGGGCTAGGGGCTGACCCCCCCCTTTCATGACCTGAGCCCCCCTCCCCGTGCATGATTTGAGCTTTTTGACAAAATTTTAATAATAACGGCTATAAAACATCAATCATTTTGTTCAATTTTCTTTTAGGGGCCCGGATTGAGCTGGCCACTCAACTTTTAAAAATATTAATAACAGCACGGGGGCCCCTATCACCCCTGCCCAGGGACCCGAAATTTCTGTCGGTGGGCCTGTTCGCAACCTTGTAACAGTTTTATATATTGATATCTTCTGAGGACAACTAGCAACTTAAATAAGTTAATAAAATAATATTGACTTCTGACTTCACTTAAAATGTATAATAAAAAAATAAAGTACAAACTCCGTGATTTCTGAGTGATGTTATTTAATTTGCAAATTTACTTTTTAGCAGAATTAATTTTATTTTAAATTGAATAATTGCGACTGTTGTTGATAGATCTGTTCTTTGTTTTCAATATTTTATAAGAAATATCACACAAATAGCTAAGCTATATTTGTGATCTTTGTCGTTCTTCCCGGGTTGTACGTTAAACCAACAGTATAATAATATAAATCAGTTATCTATTATGTAACAATTGTGTAGCAGAACAAATGGTCAATATATTTATAACAGGAATCAAAAATTGCTCAGCCTCAATAAATTTTTATCATTAAAACTCTTTACTATTTAAATTATTTTTAACAGAACTGCAACATGCCATGCATTATTGAAACGTAGTTAAAATTATATATTTCTAATTAATAGCTAAACAATCGGTACTAAAATGCACCATTCCAGATATCGAACTGCAAAAAATTTCTTGGGGAGGGGACTCACTGAGGTCCCCTCCCAAAACCCCTCCTCTCCGTTCGCAAGCTTTCGGCGCTTCGCACCTCCATCTTCGCCCCCCTCCCCCCCGAACATTTCTTCTACCCCACCAGGGGCGGAATTATGGGGAGGGGCCGGGGGGGGGGCATGTCAGTTATATCAAGTTTAGGTAATACGTCATTAAATTATCGAAATATTTTTTGTTCAAAGACCAATTTTCAACAATGAAAACAGTTTCGCCTCCCCCCGGGGGTCAATGTTTTGCCCCCCCCCCCGTCAAAATTGTCTAGATCCGCCGCTGTACCCCAGAGTCAGTTCTTCGGCATCCCCTCACCCCCGCCGGAAAAAAATATTCGCCCCCCCCCCCAATGCAATAATCCAGGCTATAAATAATAAATATAAATACTGAAGTCTTTAAAATATTTTAAATAATGTATCATTTTACTATCGGCTAATTCGATCATTGAAATAACATAACTTTTTAGTACTTATGAAAATGGCGACTAGTGAAACCTAGATCGAATAAAATGCTATGATTCTGGATGCACTGAAATGGTTTGTTCTTAGTAAAACCGACAATGCGTATATTTTTCAAGTTCCTGACTATGGGGGTGAACGCGGCAAAATTTGCATAACTTTTTATCAGCGGCATGTTTGCGTGGCGCAATTACAATAATTTTTGTCTAGTGTGATACTATCTTAATAGGGAGCCGGAGCCGGAGACGGAGCCGTCAAATTTGTGGGAGCCGGAGCCGGAGCCGAAAAAAAATATGGCGGCTCCGCAAGCCTGGCGAGAGGGGTGTATCTAAAATACGTTCAAGACCAAACACGACGTCTAATCTATGGACAGCTGAGTAAGGGTCCAAGAGTTTAGTTTTATCTGTTTTCTTTATTTCGGGTTTTCGAAATTCTCTAGGTTTTTAAATTTTAGTTACGATTTCTACGGCCGTGTTTGATCTGAAAACGGTAATTTTTCAAATTCGAATCCGACGGATTTTTTTAAAAAATCCGTCGGATTCGAATTTGCTCAAAAAACGTCGAAGTTCGAATGTCGTCGGATTCGAATTCGAAATTCGTCACATCCCTAATAAACAGTTTAAACCCATAAAAAAAACATTCTAGTTTTAATGAAATTAATTTATTCTAAAATTGTTCAATGCATGAGTGATATTAGAACTATTAGCGACTGCAGGTAATTATTGAGATATGTAAAACTTTACTGCTACTGTATCAATCTTAAATTCAGACTCACACCGACAAGAAGAAATAAAAACAGATTTTCAAAAATGTGCCCCAGTAGATGAAATACTTTGAGATCCACTGACATTCTGATGTTGTTAACCGCCATTTCCAGTTTATTGATTCATACTCTGCACTATTTTTTGTTTGTTTGTTTGTTGCTTTTGTTTATTATTCCTGTGACATTTAACGATGTCATTTTAGAATGTCACTCAGTCTATTTTGGTTTATCTTCATATTTTAAAAGATTCCACAGGTGTAAAAATGAACAGAAAAGTCGTATAAATCATCTCATTTCTTTAAATGAATAGACAAATTCTACACTTATCCATTAATAATTTTTTTTAAATTTTATTTTTTCGGAGAGAATCCAATAATGGCTCCCCGTGTTGGGGAGCAATGTTCCCTTTAAGGCGTGGTATGAAGGGAGCAAAAATTTTTGTCTCTGAGCGACATTTTTTTTTTGAGGCCAAAATTTGTAAGCGATTTAAGTGATGTCGTCCGTCGGAGTGAGCGATCGTACGTGTAGTATGAGTGACGCTCTGAATACGCTTGAGCGATCGCTCACGCGCTCAGCTTAGAGGGAACATTGGTGGGGAGTCGAGTGGGGGACTAATCGCCCAGTTTCTTACTGGACATTGTCATATGTTTACGTACTTTGTGATGCCCATAGTCGATTCCATGTACCGCCGCTGTGGGCAGGATAAGGAAACCGTGGGACATGTGTTATTTGAGTGCCCCGAGCTGGCGGACGTGTCGAGTAGCTTGACAGTTCGCTTATGCTGAAGAACACATTTTGGGTTTGACCTCCCGGGTTCGAAGACAATAAGTCTCAGCTCGCACATAATTTGAGATAGTTCACGGAGTAACTGTCGGATCGCGTTAACGGCTATAACATATTGTCGAGTTGTTCACTGCGTACATTGGCGGATTACGTCGGCGGATTACGTAGGCGGATTACGTCGGCGGATTACATGGGCGGATTACGTCGGCGGATTACATGGGCGGATTACGTCGGCGGCTTACATAGGCGGATTACGTCGGCGGATTACATAGGCGGATTACATAGGCGGATTACATAGGCGGATTACATAGGCGGATTACGTCGGCGGATTACGTGGGTTTAGACATTACTCGATGATGAAAAAATGTGCAGGGTGGGAGGAGGCCATTTAAAAAAAAAAAAACAATAAATAGCTGGAAAATAATGACACAGTAACAAAAAATTGTGATGTTTTAGGGCCCCCTTCCTAACTAGTGGCCCTGTGCGAGCATGCGGTAGTTGATGCACTTTTTTTTGGTAAAAGAATGAAATGAATGGGCGTGTGAAGGTTGTACGCTGGATATGAGGGCGGAATGGGGTGGGGCGGGGAGAGATCCGCACGGAGAGAGGGGAGGGGGTTTACTATGCAAATGTTTGAACATACCCCTATGTAGAGCACTCCTAAACTATCTGAACAGCAGTATGTGACCCCCCCCCTCATCGGACATGCACGTTTACTGGGGGCCCCGACGACACGAATTAAATGGATGATTACCTTAGGACCCCGATTATCGAAGGGCCCTTGGTCGAATGTCCAGCTTACTCATACCTTAAGGCAGATATGCCCTGTCAATTGGTATAGTTTAAGGCCAAACATTCAGTTGCTCACGGAACACTAAGTGTATCATTTTTAATCCCTTGGGCCACATTTATATATATATATATATATGTGTGTGTGTGTGTGTGTGTGTGTGTACGCAGGTGTCGCGGTTCGAACCTCAGTGAGACCTGTGTGTTTGTTTCAGGTCCTGGTGAAAGTCCCTAACCAAGTCCACCCAACTTTAAGTTGGGTGAGTAAAGGCAGATGGACGTCGTGCAAACCACACAATCCCTCAATAAGCCGTGGCTACTGAAATAGATGAATTCCACGCTTCATCAGCCCCGATGACCCAGCCCTCAGGGGCTTAAGGGAACTTTACTAAAATTAAAAAAAAACTAATGGGTTTAATCTTTCTTTTTCTGTTTGAACGCACACATTCTATGAATAATTAAATTTGTTTTTTGCTAATTGTTTAAAATAAATAAATATGATTAACGCCGGAAACTGAATAATTTCCAACTTATTTTTTGCGAATCAGCTAAAACATTTTCCGCGTATCACCTATGGTCCGTGGACCACCGATTGCCGACCGCTATCGTATGAGTCGATATTTTCCTTATGTATTTGAGTCTGTGTCTTTGTTGGTTGTGTGTGTATGTGTGTGTGTGTGTGTGTGTGTGATGCCAGCTGCTGGGACATCTAAAGTTTGATGACTCCGCTGCCGTGGGGTAGGGTGGGGTTTCAAGAGAGGAGAGGGGGGGAGAGGGGTTTCGACATCCAGTTAGCTCCAGGTGAAGTTCTGCCAGAATGACATTTCGTGATGTCACAACCAGATCTGGAGGTGGAACACCACAAAGCCTATCACAGAGTGACGTCAGATGACATGGCGGGTATTATTATTATGTAGGTCCTGTGACAGCCAGACAGACAGACAGATGGACCAAACGATCAAGCGATCGACTCACTCTTCAGCCTGGGAGTTATTTTTGATGCCATGTCAGACAGACTTAGCCTGTGATTAGCCGATGTGTGGGAATTTAAAAATAGATTAGGAGAGGGAAAAAAATGAAACGAATGGAAGAGTGATGAATAAAAAATACGACCCACAGAGAGAGAGAGAGAGAGAGAGACAGAGACAGAGGGAGGGAGAGACCGCTATTTGGGGAGTGCAACATCTGGAATCACGCGATTGACTGATTGATAGATTCTTTTTCTGAATTATATCGATCCGCGAATCTGAGGGAACTATTGATTGGAATATGAGTTAGGTCATCATCTGAAGGGAACATGTGATAGATCAGCGATTAACTTGTTCTCAGAAGCTGATGATTAATCTAGTACTCCATTTAAAAAAAAAAATGTTTTATGTTATGATGTTTTCGTTAAAAAATTGTGATCAGGGATTTCACTCATGTGGGAAATAAAATTAGTTTCGTGAACTTGTCGGGCAGAAGAATCAGAGGGACACATTTAATAAAACGGAAGATGGGTGATAATGATGGTGATGGATGGGAGCATGGGTGGATTAGCATAGGTGGATTAGGATGGGTGGATTAGCCTGGGCTCAGTTGATGCAGCTTCATTAGCGCCGGGATCAAAGCGGACGATAAATTCTACAAGTACCGATTCCGAGCAAAAAAATCAAGGCCCAAAAGGGCCTGCAGCATCTTGTGGACTTGACTCTTTGAAAAAAACAACGTGGAATTTGATTGGTAAAACTGCAATGTTAAACACAAGTAATATGAATTATACAAACTGCAATGTTAAACACAAGTAATATGAATTATACAAACTGCAATGTTGAATACACAAGTAATATGATCTCTACAAAATGCAAATGTTGAACACAAACCGCAATGTTGAATACAACTAATATGATTGATTCAAAACACTGTTGATCCCATTGCATGTTAAACTAGACAGTGCGTGAGATCGGTGTTAAATGCAGTGAACACTTTCTGATACTGACAGCGGAGTGGCGCAATGGCTGTGATGTCGTGAGCTGGTCGATACTGTGATGTATGCTGGATCAAATCCCAGTGACCCCAGTTCGTTTTTTTGACTTTCGCTGTGACCCCGTGATCATTACGAATTCCCAGGCCGGCGAAGATGTAAAATAAAAAAAGAACACCAAAGAAATATCTTAATTAACTGTGCCCGCAAGTTAGGTGTAGAATCAATTCATGACATGAAATTCTTAATGAGGTCTCATTTGATACTAAAAATGCGAAAGTCAATGCAAATGAACTTTTCATATTTAGACATTCAAAACTTCAATCTTACAAACTTACTAGATACGTAATACAAATGTTTCCAGTTTACAAACAATAACTCAAAGTGATTACAACAATTATTTCAAACGGCCAAAAAAAAAATTAATACAATTATAAAGAGCAGAGGTCATAAGATTCTAATCCCTCTTTTGATATTAGAACAGTATGTTATAATACTAAAGGGTAGAACAATATTTTGTTGAAATGCATTTTATTTCAATGAGTAAATATCATTTGAATATTTGTCTTAGCAACATTTATAATAGAACGCCGGGAGTTTTGAGTCGAGACACAGGCTTGTGTTACAACAGCATCGTACGGCAATAGTTGTGCAATACAGTGAGTGAAAGAAAACATCATAGAGGGGTGGGGTGGACATTGTTTGGTGTTCGGGTGGGTGGGAGGAGAGAAACTAATGGAGACGGGCTAATTTACTCAGATGGCTGGTGCCAGAGAGCAGGACAGAAGGTTCTTGGAGGAAGTAATTTAGTTGACCTGTTTATGTGTGTGGGAGTCGAGAGTGGGACTTGTTAGTTCGCATGTTGACTGCTGCTATGAGTTATTGTGGTAACAGCTCACGTGTTTAGTGTGGGTATCAGCTATTTCGGTACTAGCTAGTTCTTGTGTTTATTGTGGCTATGAGCTGTTTTTTTTTTTTGGGAATAGTTGAAGGCTTTCAATTACTGCTATTTTATTAAAATTATTACTAGCTTAAATTACTTAGTCAATTATTGAGAATACAAAATGGGTGGAAAGAAAAAAAAATATTGCTTCAATATGTGTTTTGGGAATGGGGGGGGGGGGACAAAAAGTGTGCTGGTGCCCGGGGCATTAAAAGGTCTTAACCCGACACTGGGCCTAGTGCACTGATACTCTCTACCTGTCCTCCTGACCCATGGCCGTTTCAATCCAAATTTCACTCCAACTAATCTTTCATCAAATGTTAGTCCTCATACAGTGTTCACATGGCTGTACCATAAGATCTGTATGTTCTCTGCTGTATCTAAGACTTCAGTTGTTGCATCTAAGACTTCAGTTATTGTATCTAAGACTTCAGTTTCTGATGTATCTAAGACTTCAGTTTCTGATGTATCTAAGACTTCAGTTATTGTATCTAAGACTTCAGTTATTGCATCTAAGACTTCAGTTCTCATTTAGTCCTCATACAGTGTTTACATGGCTGTACCATAAGATCTGTATGTTCTCTGCTGTATCTAAGACTTCAGTTGTTGCATCTAAGACTTCAGTTATTGTATCTAAGACTTCAGTTTCTGATGTATCTAAGACTTCAGTTTCTGATGTATCTAAGACTTCAGTTATTGTATCTAAGACTTCAGTTATTGCATCTAAGACTTCAGTTATTGCATTTAAGACTTCAGTTATTGCATCTAAGACTTCAGTTCTCTGTTGTATCTATTCGAACTTTTACCTGCCATGTTTCATTAACCATTTCCTTGGAGTTTTATTCGTTCATTTTCTTTTCTTTCGATTTAAAAACTTTGTTTTAGATTTCTTTACGTGAACTGTTCAGTTTACGAATATTTAAAGTTTTATAAATAGATGGCAACAGAAATGTATAAAGCCTTAAAGAATTATATGAATTGATAATTGAAGACTTCGAAGGTATACTTTTTTAAAGAGAAGATTTTCCGCCCCTTCATGTGGATGCCGCCTGGGTGTTTCGCACCCAGTAGCACCATTATACGTCTCAGCCCTGTATCAGTGCGTGTATGTGTGTGAGAGCTGTTATTGGAAAAGTCGATCTTTATTGCAGAATTATCAGGATTTGTTTAGGTCAAGGTCACTGTTCGATAAGTGGTTAAATAGGGGAAATTACTGCATCCTTTCATTCTTTCTTTCCCTCCACTCTTTCTCTCCCTTCAATATGCATGAGTGAATGAATGTATCTATGTACAGAACTACATATGGAGCACAAATACACGGTAGAGAGCTAGAGAGAGAGAAAGAGACAGAGAGAGAGAGAGAGAGAGAGAGAGAGAGAACGCGGTATTGATGGAATAAAAGAGAGAAGGTAATAATAAAACGCAGTGCTACGGTTCGGTCCGACCGAACCCGTATTTTTTTTTTCGGGTACCAGATACCTATTATTGCATTTTTTTTTGTTTTCGGGGCTAGGGTTAGGATTAGGGTTAGGAATAGGGTTAGGCTTAGGATTAGGGATAGGGTTAGGAATAGGGTTAGTGCAGTGACTTATATGTTGTTATTTAGCTCAGTGCAGCGACTCGGCCGCTATATATAGATATCTATATTATAGCTGGACCCTAACCCTAACCTGACCCTAACCCTAACCCTATTCCTAATCCTAACCCTAACCCTAGCCCCGAAAACAAAAAAAAAATATGCAATAATAAGTATGGCTGGTACTCGAAACAAAAAAATACGGGTTAGGTCGGACCGAACCGTAGCCACTGCGATAATAATAAAAAGTAACTTCAAAATTTCAAGGGAGAGGGACATATAAAACAACAGCGACCAACAAAACTGTGATGGCTTCTATTTTCATCCCATCCTCTTTTGTCTCGCCGTTAATGTTTCAAGTCTCGTCCCACGGGGAGATCTCGTCAGAAATTATTTGGTGCTCTCCACATCAACAGTCAACAAGAGATGGGGGTAGATATGGCTTCTTGACTTTGTAAACAAGGTTTATTAGAAAAAAAAAATAACAATAACAATTTTTTTTTAGTAACAGGTGATCCAATTATTTAATAAAGTGTAAACAGAATAAAGTAGAGTAATATTAAAGCACTACACACACACACACACACACACACACACACACACACACACACACATATACATTGAAAACATTGTACAGGAACTAGTAATAGAATTAATCCTGGTAAATGAAAATCTTGTAATGCCAACAGACGAGATGGAGGCTTTCTCGGGACCCAGTGAGTGCAAGGAAATTTTCCCCCGGGCTACATGTGACGTTTTAAGGTCTGAAGAGGCTAAAAGAAGTTCCTGACCCTCATTGAGGAATGTAAAAAGGGAAAGACGTTAAGCTAACCTTGGGGTGCCGTGGCTACTAGAAACAAATAAACACTCTCCACCTTGGGGTGCCTAGGCTGCTAGAATAAAAATGAACACTCCCCCCTTGGGGTGCCTAGGCTGCTAGAATAAAAATGAACACTCCCCCTTGGGGTTCCTAGGCTGCTAGAATAAAAATGAACACTCCCCCTTGGGGTGCCTAGGCTGCTAGGATAAAAATGAACACTCCCCCTTGGGGTGCCTAGGCTGCTAGGATAAAAATGAACACTCCCCCTTGGGGTGCCTAGGCTGCTAGGATAAAAATGAACACTCCCCCTTGGGGTGCCTAGGCTGCTAGGATAAAAATGAACACTCCCCCTTGGGGTGCCTAGGATGCTAGAATAAAAATAAACACTCCCCCTTGGGGTGCCTAGGATGCTAGAATAAAAATAAACACTCCCCCTTGGGGTGCCTAGGATGCTAGAATAAAAATAAACACTCCCCCTTGGGGTGCCTAGGATGCTAGAATAAAAATGAACACTCCCCCTTGGGGTGCCTAGGATGCTAGAATAAAAATGAACACTCCCCCTTGGGGTGCCTAGGCTGCTAGAATAAAAATGAACACTCCCCCTTGGGGTGCCTAGGCTGCTAGAATAAAAATGAACACTCCCCCTTGGGGTGCCTAGGCTGCTAGAATAAAAATGAACACTCCCCCTTGGGGTGCCTAGGCTGCTAGAATAAAAATGAACACTCCCCCTTGGGGTGCCTAGGCTGCTAGAATAAAAATGAACAACCCCCCTTTGGGGTGCCTAGGCTGCTAGAATAAAAATGAACAACCCCCCTTTGGGGTGCCTAGGCTGCTAGAATAAAAATGAACAACCCCCCTTTGGGGTGCCTAGGCTGCTAGAATAAAAATGAACAACCCCCCTTTGGGGTGCCTAGGCTGCTAGAATAAAAATGAACACTCCCCCTTGGGGTGCCTAGGCTGCTAGAATAAAAATGAACACTCCCCCTTGGGGTGCCTAGGCTGCTAGAATAAAAATGAACACTCCCCTTGGGGTGCCTAGGCTGCTAGAATAAAAATGAACACTCCCCTTGGGGTGCCTAGGCTGCTAGAGTAAAAATGAACACTCCCCCTTGGGGTGCCTAGGCTGCTAGAGTAAAAATGAACACTCCCCCTTGGGGTGCCTAGGCTGCTAGAGTAAAAATGAACACTCCCCCTTGGGGTGCCTAGGCTGCTAGAATAAAAATGAACACTCCCCCTTGGGGTGCCTAGGCTGCTAGAATAAAAATGAACACTCCCCCTTGGGGTGCCTAGGCTGCTAGAATAAAAATGAACACTCCCTCTTGGGGTGCCTAGGCTGCTAGAATAAAAATGAACACTCCCCCTTGGGGTGCCTAGGCTGCTAGAATAAAAATGAACACCCCCCCTTGGGGTGCCTAGGCTGCTAGAATAAAAATGAACACTCCCCCCTTGGGGTGCCTAGGCTGCTAGAATAAAAATGAACACTCCCCTTGGGGTGCCTAGGCTGCTAGAATAAAAATGAACACTCACCCTTGGGGTGCCTAGGCTGCTAGAATAAAAATGAACACTCCCCCTTGGGGTGCCTAGGCTGCTAGAATAAAAATGAACACTCCCCCTTGGGGTGCCTAGGCTGCTAGAATAAAAATGAACACTCCCCCTTGGGGTGCCTAGGCTGCTAGAATAAAAATGAACACTCCCCCTTGGGGTGCCTAGGCTGCTAGAATAAAAATGAACACTCCCCCTTGGGGTGCCTAGGCTGCTAGAATAAAAATGAACACTCCCCCTTGGGGTGCCTAGGCTGCTAGAATAAAAATGAACACTCCCCCCCTTGGGGTGCCTAGGCTGCTAGAATAAAATGAACACTCCCCCTTGGGGTGCCTAGGCTGCTAGAATAAAAATGAACAACCCCCTTGGGGTGCCTAGGCTGCTAGAATAAAAATGAACAACCCCCCTTTGGGGTGCCTAGGCTGCTAGAATAAAAATGAACAACCCCCCTTTGGGGTGCCTAGGCTGCTAGAATAAAAATGAACAACCCCCCTTTGGGGTGCCTAGGCTGCTAGAATAAAAATGAACAACCCCCCTTTGGGGTGCCTAGGCTGCTAGAATAAAAATGAACACTCCCCCTTGGGGTGCCTAGGCTGCTAGAATAAAAATGAACACTCCCCCTTGGGGTGCCTAGGCTGCTAGAATAAAAATGAACACTCCCCCTTGGGGTGCCTAGGCTGCTAGAATAAAATGAACACTCCCCCTTGGGGTGCCTAGGCTGCTAGAATAAAAATGAACACTCCCCTTGGGGTGCCTAGGCTGCTAGAGTAAAAATGAACACTCCCCCTTGGGGTGCCTAGGCTGCTAGGATAAAAATGAACACTCCCCCTTGGGGTGCCTAGGCTGCTAGGATAAAAATGAACACTCCCCCTTGGGGTGCCTAGGCTGCTAGAATAAAAATGAACACTCCCCCTTGGGGTGCCTAGGCTGCTAGAATAAAAATGAACACTCCCCCTTGGGGTGCCTAGGCTGCTAGAATAAAAATGAACACTCCCCCTTGGGGTGCCTAGGCTGCTAGAATAAAAATGAACACTCCCCCTTGGGGTGCCTAGGCTGCTAGAATAAAAATGAACACTCCCCCTTGGGGTGCCTAGGCTGCTAGAATAAAAATGAACACTCACCCTTGGGGTGCCTAGGCTGCTAGAATAAAATGAACACTCCCCCTTGGGGTGCCTAGGCTGCTAGAATAAAAATGAACACTCACCCTTGGGGTGCCTAGGCTGCTAGAATAAAAATGAACACTCCCCCTTGGGGTGCCTAGGCTGCTAGAATAAAATGAACACTCCCCCTTGGGGTGCCTAGGCTGCTAGAATAAAAATGAACACTCCCCCTTGGGGTGCCTAGGCTGCTAGAATAAAAATGAACACTCCCCCTTGGGGTGCCTAGGCTGCTAGAATAAAAATAGAACACTCCCCCTTGGGGTGCCTAGGCTGCTAGAATAAAAATGAACACTCCCCCTTGGGGTGCCTAGGCTGCTAGAATAAAAATGAACACTCCCCCTTGGGGTGCCTAGGCTGCTAGAATAAAATGAACACTCCCCTTGGGGTGCCTAGGCTGCTAGAATAAAAATGAACACTCCCCCTTGGGGTGCCTAGGCTGCTAGAATAAAAATGAACACTCACCCTTGGGGTGCCTAGGCTGCTAGAATAAAAATGAACACTCACCCTTGGGGTGCCTAGGCTGCTAGAATAAAAATGAACACTCCCCTTGGGGTGCCTAGGCTGCTAGAATAAAAATGAACACTCCCCCTTGGGGTGCCTAGGCTGCTAGAATAAAAATGAACACTCCCCCTTGGGGTGCCTAGGCTGCTAGAATAAAAATGAACACTCCCCTTGGGGTGCCTAGGCTGCTAGAATAAAAATGAACACTCCCCCTTGGGGTGCCTAGGCTGCTAGAATAAAAATGAACACTCCCCCTTGGGGTGCCTAGAGCTGCTAGAATAAAAATGAACAACCCCCCTTTGGGGTGCCTAGGCTGCTAGAATAAAAATGAACAACCCCCCTTTGGGGTGCCTAGGCTGCTAGAATAAAAATGAACAACCCCCCTTTGGGGTGCCTAGGCTGCTAGAATAAAAATGAACAACCCCCTTTGGGGTGCCTAGGCTGCTAGAATAAAAATGAACACTCCCCCTTGGGGTGCCTAGGCTGCTAGAATAAAAATGAACACTCCCCTTGGGGTGCCTAGGCTGCTAGAATAAAATGAACACTCCCCCTTGGGGTGCCTAGGCTGCTAGAGTAAAAATGAACACTCCCCCTTGGGGTGCCTAGGCTGCTAGAGTAAAATGAACACTCCCCTTGGGGTGCCTAGGCTGCTAGAGTAAAAATGAACACTCCCCCTTGGGGTGCCTAGGCTGCTAGAGTAAAAATGAACACTCCCCTTGGGGTGCCTAGGCTGCTAGAGTAAAAATGAACACTCCCCCTTGGGGTGCCTAGGCTGCTAGAATAAAAATGAACACTCCCCCTTGGGGTGCCTAGGCTGCTAGAATAAAAATGAACACTCCCCCTTGGGGTGCCTAGGCTGCTAGAATAAAAATGAACACTCCCCTTGGGGTGCCTAGGCTGCTAGAATAAAAATGAACACTCCCCCTTGGGGTGCCTAAGCTGCTAGAATAAAAATGAACACTCCCCTTGGGGTGCCTAGGCTGCTAGAATAAAAATGAACACTCCCCTTGGGGTGCCTAGGCTGCTAGAATAAAATGAAAACCCCCCTTGGGGTGCCCTAGGCTGCTAGAATAAAAATGAACACTCCCCCTTGGGGTGCCTAGGCTGCTAGAATAAAAATGAAAACCCCCCCTTGGGGTGCCTAGGCTGCTAGAATAAAAATGAACACTCCCCCTTGGGGTGCCTAGGCTGCTAGAATAAAAATGAACACTCCCCCTTGGGGTGCCTAGGCTGCTAGAGTAAAAATGAACACTCCCCCTTGGGGTGCCTAGGCTGCTAGAATAAAAATGAACACTCCCCCTTGGGGTGCCTAGGCTGCTAGAATAAAAATGAACACTCCCCTTTGGGGTGCCTAGGCTGCTAGAATAAAAATGAACACTCCCCCTTGGGGTGCCTAGGCTGCTAGAATAAAAATGAACACTCCCCCCTTGGGGTGCCGTGGCTGGTAGAATTTTTCAAAAAAAAAACAATACCAATAATGCATCCAGTCCTGTATTGTGTTGCTCGTGTTTCTAGGTTCTGTATCTGTTTCTTTCAAGTTTTCCTCACAAATACCTGGCATATCCAGGTGCATGCTCTCCGCAGCCAATGGAGCGTGTGAAATAAAAAAAAGTTTAATTTTTTTTTTTCTTGAAGGAACTGAGTTCTGTTGTTTTGTCTTAATTCTCTAAGTGGGAGGGTCGAGGTAAATGTACAGGAGATACAGTACACATTTTTCAAGCTGCTAAAATTGACGATAAGCAGAGTGAGAGAGAGAGAGAGAGAGAGAAAGAGAGAGAGAGGAGAGAGAGAGAGAGAGAAAGAGAGAGAGAGAGAGAGAAAGAGGGGGGAGGAGAGAGAGAGGGGGAGACAGAGAGAGAGAGAGAGAGTGAGTAGTAAACAAAAAATAAAGTTAAATAATTATCGAAAATGTGGGGAGGGTGGAAGGGGGAAAGAAAGAGTAAGTCTGCTGCAGAAGTTTTGTTCCCTCGAGACAGTTTTAATATTTTAATTTTTTATTGGGGGGGGGGGGGGTTGGAAGGTGTGTTTAGCATTATCTTTCGTATTACAAATAAATATTTAGGTGTAATGTATATGTCTTTAAGCAGGGCCGTTCTTGTGAACTTACAATCTAGGGCTGCCGCCTAGGGCCCTGATAGCTATGGGGCCCGCCCAGTCATATCCTTTGTTTTGCCGACCCACAACAAGTGGAAATCTCAGCTAATTCAGGGGGGGCCTCGGTCTAAAAAAAAACCGTTGGTATGTATCACATGGGCCCGTCATTTTTTCTAGATGATCAGGGGTGGCCCAAATATTTGCAAGTGGGGGGCCTTGGAGATTTTCTACCCAGGACACCAAATTGTATCTTTTTGACTCCCCCCTACCTATTCCACAAAAAACGTAAGGACCAAAGAAAATTGACGCATAGAATGACGAACACATTCACTAAAAAAAACCGAAATCAAAATACAAAAATGTAATGAATTAAGTGATATCACTTCTTAAATTTTGCACAATTATTATTAATTATTTTTTTTAACTAAGTCGAGTAACCAGCGGACTCTGCAAATTTCAAATATGATCATCGGGTGCCAGGGTTTAGGGAGCCAGGGTTTAGTGAGCCAGGGTTTAGGGAGCCAGGGTTTAGGGAGTCAGGGTTTAGGGAGCCAGGGTTTAGTGAGTCAGGGTTTAGTGAGCCAGGGTTTAGTGAGTCAGGGTTTAGTGAGTCAGGGTTTATGGAGCCAGGGTTTAGGGAGTCAGGGTTTAGGGAGTCAGGGTTTAGGGAGTCAGGGTTTATGGAGCCAGGGTTTATGGAGTCAGGGTTAAGGGAGCCAGGGTTTAGTGAGCCAGGGTTTAGTGAGCCATGGTTTAGTGAGCCAGGGTTTAGGGAGTCAGGGTTTAGGGAGTCAGGGTTTAGTGAGCCAGGGTTTATGGAGTCAGGGTTTAGTGAGCCAGGGTTTAGTGAGCTAGGGTTTAGGGAGTCAGGGTTTAGTGAGCTAGGGTTTAGTGAGTCAGGGTTTAGTGAGCCAGGGTTTAGGGAGTCAGGGTTTAGGGAGTCAGGGTTTATGGAGCCAGGGTTTAGGGAGTCAGGGTTTAGGGAGCCAGGGTTTAGTGAGCCAGGGTTTAGGGAGTCAGGGTTTATGGAGTCAGGGTTTAGGGAGCCAGGGTTTATGGAGTCAGGGTTTAGGGAGCCAGGGTTTAGGAAGTCAGGGTTTAGTAAGCCATGGTTTAGGGAGCGAGGGTTTAAGGTACTAGGGTTTAGGAGAGAAAGAGAATACAATATGGTAAAGCTACTATATGCGTAGCCATTTAACAACCAATTTTTCTATTTATGTAGTATCTAAATGGTTCTTCAAAAGAATCTATAAATCGATCTATTAATCTATCTTTTACTAGGTTCCCCAAACATACCTTTTCCTTGGTTCCCCATACATACATTTTCCTAGGTTCCCCAAAATACCTTTTCTTATGTTCCCCAAACATACCTTTTCCTAGGTTCCCAAACATACATTTTCCTAGGTTTCCCCAAACATACCTTTTCCTAGGTTCCCAAACATACCTTTGCCAAGGGTTCCAAAGATACCTTTGCCTAGTGTACTAAACAGTCCAAACATACCTATGACTTGGGTTACAAAATGTACCTTTGCATAGGGCCTCCAAAATGTACTATACCTACGGCTTCCCTAACGTACCTTTGCCTAGGGCCCCGAACGTACCTTTGCCTAGGGCCCCGAACGTACCTTTGCCTAGGATCCATCAAAAAAAGGCAATCTTCTTAGCCCCCCCCCACCACCCCTAAGACAAAAATGTACAACGAATAACAAACAGCTCTTGTCAATGCATCTTTTTGCCTGAACGTAATTGAATAATCACTGTCATCGTCATATCGCTCACCAACGCCCGCCCCCCCCCTGCACACACACCTACACACTCTTCAACACCAAGCGTCGAATTATTCCACCATCCTCCAAATCAAGAAACCCTCCCTTTGTATCCTGCTCCAACTTTCCCTTCTCTGTGTGTCAGAAATTGAGCCCACTGACACCCAAAAACGACCCCCCCCCAGAAGAGGGCGCTATTCATTTCCCTAACTCCTGGGGTGTTGTGTTGTAGTTTTTTTTTTCGTTCGTTCAGCCCCACAAATCTCTGACGTTTGACAGTTTCTCCCTTCACACCTCAAAGCAATTTGCCTGGCACAGAACTTGGATGTTGTTTGCATTATTTTTAGAATAATTCTCTCCACTCGTTTCTTGCCTGCCTGTCTCAGTCAAAATGTTAATACCAGGCTTGTAGGAATACAGGAATACGAAATGAAGTAAGAGGAGCCAAAAACCATCCATCCCGCTTACAGACAAAACTGAGGTGCGTACAATTGTATGGTTTCTATATCCGAATTAGTCTAATAAAAGAACTAATTTTCTTGCCGTATTGCAGTGAGATTATAATGTAAGATAGTACACAGACAATACACTTTACAGTGAGACGATACGCACGCAATACATTGAGACAATACACATAGAATTCAGTGAGTGAGACAATACAGTGGGACGATACAGAGAGAAAATACAGTGAGACACAATACACAGACATTACAGTGAGACATCACAGTTAGACAATACAGGGAGACATCACAGTGGGACAATACAGTGAGACAATACAGTGATACAATATACAGACAATACAGTGAGACAATACAGTTAGAAAATACAGTGAGACATCACAGTGAGCCAATACAGTGAGACATTTCACTTTACAGTTAGACAATTCAGTGAGACTATAGAGTGGGACGATACAGAGAGATAATACAGTGAGACACAATACACAGACATTACAGTGAGACATCACAGTTAGACAATACAGTGAGATATTACAGTGAGACAATACAGTGATGCAATACAGTGAGACAATACAGTGAGATAATACAGAAATTGTTTAGTTCGTACTTTTTGTTCCAGTTCACTAGTTGAAAGCTCACATCGTCATCATATGTCAACTTCAAAAATGTTTACATCAACAAATTGGAACAGAAGCAGACTAATGTATTATACAATCAAACAATTTGGCAAAATTCGCCTAATGTGTCTGCCTTACACACACATATATATAATATAATCAAACAACTTGGCAAAGTTCGTCTAATGTGTCTGTCTTGGATAAAAGAGCTTTCGTCAAGTTAAATTTTGCTAAAGTATTCTCTAATAGCACAGCGAGAGAAAACAAAAAATGGGGGAAAAACAAATAGATAAGATTTCTGGTGTGTCAGATGGACGTGACAGGCAAATTGACAAGAAGAGATGGGCATAATTAAACTGACATGGCAGGCCACCTTTAGCTTAAACACGGTGTGTGTGGGTTGGGCACCGGATCTCAGAGAGCAACTTACATTTCAAATGAGTTACATGCACCAAAACTTGCTTTATATACAATCAAAGGAATCCATTATCAACCGGACGTTCAGCGTCTTGTTTTTTTTTTAACATTTTGTAAAAAAAAAAAAAATTAAAATAATTATAAATTGCCAGGTTTTTTATAATGGATAGACCAATTTAAATATTTTCCAGTAATGCCAGTATTAATTTTTTTTTTTTAAATATACTGATTTATAATTAAAACCAAAGTACACTGGAAGCAGCAATTATAGTCCCCACCCCCCGCCCCCGGTGCTCGATTTAAGAAAAAACCAGTGCCGGGGGATGAACAAAATTTTCTGCAGAGCCGGGGTGAAATGTCACCCCCTGCGGGGATGAAAAACGCTAAACCAGATCCGGGGATGTCATTTCTCAGTGCCGGGGGTATCCCCGGCATCCCCAGCGGCCGCGAGATACCAACAATTTTTTGAGGATCTTCAATTTACAATCCATGGGCCAACAAGTAACTAATTTATTTTCATAGACAAAGCCAACAAAAATATAAAACAATTGAGGAAACCATGTGTCTTAATTAACATAGTTCACGTTGGTGCAAACAAATTTGAAGCTGCGCATTTATAGGACAAACAATGAATTTATTTTTAACAAAAAATGCAAAATTTTCATCTATTCTCTGTTTGTTGAAATCAAATATTCCATTACTCATAATTATTTCAATTATTTAAACAAATTATGACGTTTGTCCATAACTAATTATTTTGTTGGTTTGCCAGAAGGTACATACTGGCAGAAAGCCTTCCGTCTTTTAACCACATTGTGACATACAACTTTGTATCAAAATATTGAAGTGGTGGACCATTAATTTTAATAAACAGCAATTGTTTGATGGTTTCGATATCTAATGAATTATGACGTAAACAAACAGTTACCATCACTTGGTACATCGACAATATTGCAGCCTCGCTCTTCAACTATTTTTGTCAGATTTGTGTATAAACTTGTTGAAACAATATAGGAGTCCCCGGACCTAAAAATGAAAATGACACAGTATGAATTGCAATGAATGACTGTCCAAGCAGGCGCGGTTCCTGGGGTAGGCGATATACGCCCCCCCCACACCCTACAATTCCCTGGCCTATATACTGGCCTTCCCGAGGACCAATTCCTAGATCCGCCTAGTGTCAGCGTATTAATATCTGCACCATCAAGAGAAAAATGCTTTTAGATTTTACTGTTTTTTTTTTTCATAATATCTGACTTATCTTATAGCTGTGAATCAGTCTTGAAAACTTATATTACACTGTTTACGAGCAAATGGTTGTACTCCAGTGTTACCATTAAACATAAATCTAGTTCGTGCAGAATAAAACATTATTTTATCAATACATCCAGCTACTTAGGTATTTTGATTTCAACTTTAAATTAAACTTATTAAAGTCGGATAATCTAAACTTTTAATAACAAATTATTGCTACGGATATACTGTAACACATGACTTACACGCAGTAGACGTAGTATGAAGATCATCTTTTTGAGATTTCACTCCTTGAAATACAGTTGTTTGTTTGTTTGTAAAAGACAACTTTGTTTGGGTTAACTTTTTGCTAGACGGCTCCTTAGCAACTTAATCTGGATGTTTATATAAAAATAAATTTTTTCGATTGATAACTTGCGCCTTACGACTTACAAGCGACGAATTAAAAGTGAAAATAAAATTAGAACCAAAGATTACAAAAAAAATACTTCGAACTCTTACTGTATGTTTATTTCTATTGAGTCGGTAGATAGAAGCACAGTACCAAATTATGAAGCTAATCTTTAAAATTTGCCAGTACTCGCTCGACTTTAAAAAAATCAGTGCAGAGCCGGGGGAAAATGTCATCCCCAAAAGACTGTTTTTTTTTCGTTTCGGAGAGATCCGATTTTTTCATGTTTTTTTATTACTATTGTTTACGTTTGACGATTTTAAACTGGAATACTGCTTTACTTTCGATTTAACGAAGAACCCACACAGCTATTATTTATATAGATTAGTTAGTTTACTAGTCGACTTGTTTTCGGTTCTCACTGTCTTTGTAAATATGACTAAAACGCAGGTAGGTTCATTGTGGTTATGTGGGTTTGGCAAAAGTGGGGGTGGGGGCGATTTAAGGGGGGGAGGGGGGTTTGTTTTGAAAGAGTGAGCGGTGCCGCGTCCAGAATTCAGAATGTAGGTCAACGGTGCTCAGAACTTTAATGGAACAGATTTTTCTCCTGCAAACTAATGGCCCGTTACGTTCAATAAGGGATGGAGTATCGACTGAGTAGGTTAACAGGGTGCGGACGGTGCATAAGAGAAGACGAGAGAGAGAGAGAGAGAGAGAGAGAGAGAGACGGAGAGAGCACAAGATTTATATGGGAAAAAAAATACAATTCAAAAATAGAGAAAGTGGATGGTAGCGATGAAAAACATTATTTTACAATAGTGTATGTTGAAATCTATTACAAAAAACACGGAGCGATTTAAAAAAAATGTTTAATAATTAGATAATCACTAAATGTTCATTCAATAAAAAGCCAAAGAGAAATAAATTCAAATGAGCTGCACGTAAACATGAATTATTGAGTAAAGGCAAAATCATGGAGCACAGATAATAGGTTGTTTTTATTTTAATCTAGGGCTAGGTCATTATTTAGTTTAAAATTGAGTAATTGCGTTCGATTTTGATTAAAAAAATGTTTGTATGCACAAGGTTTATGTTTTATTGATTTAATTCTAGCCCGGGACACCATCCGCCACCGGAGACTATGATAGATTGTCTCTATTCACCGAAACATAAGATTGTCTCTATTCACCGCAACATAAGATTGCCTCTATTCACCGCAACATAAGATTGTCTCTATTCACCGAAACCTTAGATTGTCTCTATTCACCGAAAACATAGATTGTCTCTATTCACCGAAACATAAGATTGTCTCTATTTACCGAAACATAAGATTGTCTCTATTCAGCGAAACCTTAGATTGTCTCTATTCACCGCAACATAAGATTGTCTCTATTCACCGAAACCTTAGATTGTCTCTATTCACCGAAACATAAGATTGACTCTATTCACCGAAACATAAGATTGTCTCTATTCACCGAAACATAAGATTGTCTCTATTCACCGAAACATAAGATTGCCTCTATTCACCGAAACATAAGATTGCCTCTGTTCACCGCAACATAAGATTGTCTCTATTCACCGAAACATAAGATTGTCTCTATTCACCGAAACATAAGATTGACTCTATTCACCGAAACATAAGATTGTTTCTATTCACCGAAACATAAGATTGCCTCTATTCACCGAAACATAAGATTGCCTCTGTTCACCGCAACATAAGATTGTCTCTATTCACCGAAAACATAGATTGTCTCTATTCACCGAAACATAAGATTGACTCTATTCACCGAAACATAAGATTGTTTCTATTCACCGAAACATAAGATTGCCTCTATTCACCGAAACATAAGATTGCCTCTGTTCACCGCAACATAAGATTGTCTCTATTCACCGAAAACATAGATTGTCTCTATTCACCGAAACATAAGATTGTCTCTATTCACCGAAACATAAGATTGTCTCTATTCACCGAAACATAAGATTGTCTCTATTCACCGAAACATAAGATTGTCTCTATTCACCAAACCTTAGATTGTCTCTATTCACCGAAACATAAGATTGTCTGTCTTCAATGGAATATGTTTATCTATATAAAAAGACATCTTAATCTTTCCATCAATATTGTTGTTGGGACAAATTAGTTCCAGTCTGCCGGACGCTTCTAAACAAACTTAGAAGTGAATTTAAATTCAATATTGTTTTCTCTGAAATTGAATTCTATTACAGGCTCAATAATATAACGTTGTGTTCTTTGTCCTATTGGGAAAAAAAATCTATTAAATTTAGAGGACTCTCTTGGTGAAACGTTGTTAGAAAAAGAGACAAATGAATACATTTACCAGAAAAATGCGACCTATTCAAGTAATAAATTGGTCTTCAATACTGATAGGACTACTGACGTCAGTCGTTAGAATACAGTTTTCTAGGTATTCCCGGTGGACACTTTGATTCAACAAGGCATAAGATTGATTCTTTTCAGTTAATTTTCTTTTTTTCTATATAACTGTACTTACAACTAAAATACAGAAAAAGAGAGAAGAAATAGAGTGGGATAGCAGAAAGACTAAACTAAATGATAAACTGATAATAATAATAATAGAAAATTATAATATATATATACTTATATATAGACAGACAGACAGACAGATAGATAGATAGATAGATAGATAGATAGATAGATAGATAGATGGATGGATGGATGGATGGATGGATGGATGGATGGATAGATAGATAGATAGATAGATAGATAGATAGATAGATAGATAGATAGATAGATAGATAGATAGATAGATAGATAGATAGATAGATAGATAGATAGATAGATAGATAGATAGATAGATAGATAGATAGATAGACATGTGTGCTGTTGCGGAGGCATGAATCAAACCACCAATGTTATAACTGCACAACTTTGACAACCTATCTCTACTCAACATTTCACACAGTATATCCTGTAAGTGCCACGAGTGGTCAATGACTCACGGGTGTATGGAATTACAGCATTGGCTCGTGTCTGGCGTCAGTAGGACTCGTCGCGCGCCATGATCTGTCCCCCACGTCCTGGTTGTCGGTCACGACTTCTCCAGCACATCGGAGACTGTTGACCAGTGTCCGGTTCATCACGGTGAGCCTCAAATGTCATGGTAATGTTATTCTCTCCGACAACGATCCCCTCCCCCTCCCCCCCCACCACCAACCCGTAGACTGTGTTAATGCCCCTGTGTGTGTCATGTAATGCGTCGGACGTCACACGCAGACCAGAGTCCACCCAACATTTGCGGCGCTGTCCAAGGTTCAGAATGTCATCGGTCCTGGTCACTTCTGCCTCAATGCATCCATCTTGATGTCAAAGTTGAGGTGTTCGCGGCGCCTCAATGCATCCATCCTGAGGTCAAAGTTGAGGTGTCCGCGGTGCCTCAACGCATCCATCTTGAGGTCAAAGTTGAGGTGTTCGCAGTGCCTCAATGCATCCATCTTGAGGTCAAAGTTAGGTTTCTTAACGATGCCGTCTTTATATGTAATAAATACATCAATGTCTGCCGTATGTCAGTCTTGTGTTCTGTCATTGCCATCTCTCACATAGAAAGATCTAAAAATTGAAATTCCGTCCACGTATAATAAAAATAGGGGATAGGTCCAATGGGAGTTTTGTCCGCTGGGGGGGGGGTTGTCCGCTGGGGGGTTTGGTCCGTGGGTGTTTTGTCCGTGGGGTGTTTGTCCGCTGGGGGCTATGTCCGCGGGGGGGTCCGTGGGGGGTTTGTTCGCTGGGGGTTTTGTCCGTGGGGTGTTTGTCCGCTGGGGGCTTGGTCCGGATACCGCCTGTGTACGTTCGCTTATAACTCAAAAAGTAGTTTCCTACTTATGGCATATTTTCTTATGGACGGTCATATATCTTTCTGTATACAACAGAATGTTACCGTAAAGCTAATTCTCTTCATTTTATTAAATTTTTCCCAATGATCTAAAAAAAAAAAACAACTCGTTTAACTGGCACATTGTTAATGACACATAGAAGACCCTCTGTAACAGTCGTTGACTCGACTGTAGCTATGTAAAACAAAGTGTGTCAAGGGGGGGGGGTTAAATTCCAGCTATAAATAGTTTAACCTACGACATCCGGGCACTACACGAGACTGACCTGTATTTAGCCTAGACCGCCTGGGGGTGGGGGCGTGACACCAGAAAAAAAAATGTTTCGTCCTCCTCGGTCAAGGCTGAAATTGTTTTTTTTTTCCTGTACCCAGTTAGTAAATCGATCAGCGAAGATGTCCAGTAAACGGTCAGACACCCAGATGGAATGGTCATGGATGGTATTGGTCAGTCCATTTGTACGGTAACTATTGGGTGATAATGTAAAATTATGGCAAAGGGGGTTTGGTTGTTTTGTTTGTTTTGAAAAAAAAAATTATTGTTAACGACCAATAATTTCATGCATGAAGTTTTGATATATTTTGTCAAAACTAGTCGTAGGTTTTATTGTTGAATCAATCCTGCTCTCAGCTGCTCCCCTTCCCTACTACTATCAAATCTGATGTTATAGGAGCTCAAACAAGTACTTTCTCCCCCTCCCCCCACCCGTACATCTCAAAGTCTCTGCATAGGGCTGTCCCCTCCATCCCCAAATAAAAAAAAAAAACTAAGAACGACTTTACTACAGTTCCTTCCTGCAGGTCATACTACAATTCCTACCTGCAAGTCATACTACAATTCCTACCTGCAAGTCATACTACAATTCCTACCTGCATAGCACACTATAGTTTCTTCCTGCACGTCATACTACAATTCCTACCTGCAGGTCATTCTACAATTCCTTCCTGCAGGTCATACTACAATTCCTAGCTGCAGGTCATGCTACAATTCCTACCTGCATAGCACACTATAGTTTCTTCCTACAGGTCATATTACAATTCCTACCTGCATGTCAAACTACAGTTCCTTCCTGCAGGTCATACTACAATTCCTTCCTACAGGTCATACTACAATCCCTTCCTGCAGGTCATACTACAATCCCTACCTGCATGTCATACTTCATCACTTCTTGTTACAATCGTTAACTTACTCTGTCACTTCTGCCACCCCATCCCCTGTCATTCTCTCTCTTTCTCTTTCTCTTTCTCTCTCTCTCTCTCTCTCTCTCTCTCTCTCTCTCTGTCCAGTCACAGATTTCGACTATCGTCCACTCCTACTCATGACCTGTTTTTTACTCTTCCAAGTCATTACTATTACATGAATATCTCATTTAGTCGGGGTGTAAAAATAAAACGCCCACACATTTATAGAATGAACCGAACAACAACAACCACACTTAACCCATCGCCACCGCTCCCAATGTCCGCTACTGCGGTGACCTCCACATCTCAGCTGGCGACCTGGATATCGATTTTTCAAAAAAGTTTAAAAAAAAAATAATTCAGCGACCGGCTAATTAAACAATAAAATGTTCAATCATATTCTGATAGCCAGTGAAAAGCGAAGTGGCTTCATTAAAATAATAATAATAATAATAATAATAATAATAATACATTGATTCAATCTAAAAATAGAAGTCTCATTTTGACCAGCCATCCGGGATATTCTTTTAATAATAATATCAATAATAATGAAATAGCTAAACATAATGATATGGGAGTTAATTAAGCGACCGGGCTATAACGGGGAGCGGCGTAATTGGCTCGGACATATACGGCTCTCAATCGTGTTGAGCAGACGATCATCTAACAATTTGTTATATATATCTTCTTTTGTCTATTTTTTTGTTTGTGGAGAGTATTTTTGATGACCTATATTTTAGCCAATAAAATCTGTAATGTGCAAAGAATCACAAGTAGAGCGGGTGCAGCTACTAGTTAATTACAGTTGACAATGTAAAATGATCTGGTATAAATAATTTTCATGAGCTGCATGTGGCACTTCATTGCAGCCACCATTAAGTCATTATTTCTTTTATTCATTAACTAAGTCTTGCTGAGTTGACTATGATGTGGCTCTTTTATATGAATTTGACAATTTAAAAAAAAACAGGAACCGTAATCTGAACCTCAATGGTCTCATGGGTGACCGCCCTTAGTATGAAATAAAAACAGTGCCAGTTTAAAAAAAAAAAACATCACTTAGCTAGAAAATATTTACTGCTGCATGTCTTAACTATTTTTTTAAAGCTCAGTCCGGGTCGCGGTCAGAAGACTGACCATCTCTATATGCTGGACAGGTCTGACCCAGAGTGACCCGTTTCTTCACGTGATATCTGCAAGTCAGCAATAGTCTAAACACATTGAAGTTTTATGGTCTTTGATGCATTCATTATACAGCGGTACATCCAGTTCAGTGCTTCTAAAACCTTTAAAGTAAAAAAAAAAACACTACTTTATATGAATAAAATTTTGTGGTACATTAAACGTTGAATTTTTTTATTGTCTAAAATACAAATATTATCCAGGTGATGGTATTGTCTAAAATACAAACATTATCCAGGTGATGGTATTGATTACAATACATCTAGGCAACTTCAAACAGTGTGAAATAAAATCGTAATGAAAAAAATGACATCACTTTCAGGAAACAAATTCCATTTTATAAAGTTAAAGAAACCCCATTTCTCGCCTATTTTTCCCACTTTTGAACTTTAGAAAAAATAAACGAATTGTAAATGAACGTTATTGTGTGAGCTGGTTAATTATGAAAACTCAATTCATGTCCATGGTTCATATGATTTATTGACGACACAATAATATAAATAAACAGAATAAATCCAATGAATAATACTTGTTAACAATGAACTTGACTGATCAACTAAAACTTCTGATATGTACTCGAATACTCTCTCTTACTCAACTGAACTTCTGAACACAAATAACTTAACTGACTCGATTGCCTCAACTCCTTTTCCAATCCTTTTTCTCAACTGAACATCGTCTTTATATAATTTCCTTCCATCCATCTCGAACATTCCCCATCGCTCTGTCTCTCACTCATTTAGTCAATACAATTTACAAATAAACAACATATTTATTTTCTATAAATATCTAGAATAATAAACAACATATTTATTTTCTATAAACATCTCGAATCATGACCCCGTGACCACATGTTGACCTGGTTGGCCAAGCTCCAACGATACACACACACCTGTGTGCGTAGTACTAATAACTATACCATGACACCTCCCCCCTTTTCCTTAAAAAAATGTTATACATTTTTTCTCTTAAACGTAATTTAGGTGAATATATAGTGTCAAAAATATGTACATATACAATGTATACAATCTTGTGATTCAACATCAAAATAAGAAGTACATGCAATCATAGATTAGATTGATATAAACTAAACAATGTGATATTTTAAAATAGTCATTTTAACTTAGGTCAATCTAGATAATATATCTGGTTCTGTACATCAACATTTGTATTATCGGTTACAATGATGTTTACTTCATTCACACTGTTAAAATCTTTTCCTTTCTGTTCTGTATTCATGGCTATTTTTCTCAAATTATCTATATGGAATGTGAGTTTTCTCCCTTTTATTTCTACTACATAATTAACTTCTGAAATTTTTTCAACAATTTTATGTGGTCCTTGCCAAGTGTTACCAAAATGACCTTTTTCTGGTAGAAGTACATAGACCTTATCACCAACTTCGAGTTCTCTGAAGTATCTATATTTGTTTTTTATGTTTCTATGTTTAGTGCTGTTTTGAATTGTGCACTTCTCTGCTATTTTGTTAGCGTTGATTATCATTTCTTTGGTGTTGTTGACTATTTCATGTGGCGACATGTCATCTCTATTTTGTGGACATACGTTCTCTATAAATAGTCTAAGTGGTCCTCTTGGATTTTTTCCAAATATTAATTCATACGGTGAGAAACCAGTTGATTCGTGTGGAATCTCTCTGTATGCGAACAGTACAAGAGGTAAATATTTATCCCATTCTTGTCCATATTCTTCAATTATCTTTCTTAACATTGTCTTTATTGTCAGATTTGCTCTTTCTATCATTCCATTCGCCTGTGGTCGATATCTGGCTGCAAATGTTTGTTTGTGTGACTTTTAGCATTTGCATAAACGATCTTGTCATATGGGATTGGAATTGTGTACCGTTGTCTGACAATATGATTTCTGGAAATCCAAATATGGTGAAGACTTTTAATAAGGAAGTGCATACTGATTCAGCTGTAATATCAACCAATGGTATGGCCTCTATCCATCTGGTCGCAAAGTCAATGATGGTTAGTAAAAATCTGTGTTTTCTGTTTGACATAACAGATAATGGTCCGACTATATCAATGGCTATTTTTTTAAATGGCTCTGATGTTGTATCCATTTGTTGGAGTGGTGCTGTATGCTTTGGACCAATACTATTGTGTTTCTGACACAACGAACATGACTTGATAAATGATTTGATGTCTCTGAACATATTAGGCCAATAACATACATTTCTAATTCTTTTTATTGTTTTCTTGGGACCCATATGTCCTGCTAATGGAACAGAATGTGCTGTTTTTAGTACTTCTTCTCTCAAAGTAGTTGGGATTATTATCTGATCTGTATCGCTCTTTAGACTTGAGAACCTTCTCATCAGAATACCATCTCTGCAATAGTATTTGATTTGTTGACTGTTACTAGTGCCTTGTTCACAGTGTTGAAAATATCGTTTCAAAGAAGTGTCGTCTCTCTGTAATTTACCTAACTCATCAGAGTCGATATTTAAATATGGAGATAAAACATTTTGATTGCCGGAACTGAATTCTTTGTCTTTATTTTGTTCTTTGACAGATGTCGATCTTGTTACAACATTTATATGTTCAACTTGTGTTTGTTCAGAATTAGCTTTTGTAGTTAGTTTTTTAATGAGTTCATTTCTCATCAATTCATAATTATCTTTGTTCTTTAGAGCAATATTTTTTGCTAATCTGTGCCCTTTCATTTTATTTATCATAATTTGGGCTCTTTGCTGTTCTTTAACATTCTCTTGATCAGCAATTATATCTAATCCTTGTATGTAATCACCAATATCCTGTGTTCCATTCCAGTTGGACATATTGTTTAGTAGTGAGCACATGAAATCTTTGCTCTGTTTTGTTATCTGTTCCTGTATGTTTTTTAATTCTAGCTGGGTATATATATCCTTCTTTTCCAACCATTCATGAAACATTTCTTGTGAATTATTGTCATTTATATTGGGAATATTTCCCACTATCAAGGAAGTAACTGGAGACGGCATTACTATAGCTTTCACATGTCCAGTTATCCATGGCGTGTCGATATGAATGTTGGCGGTCCTACATGTTATGACCTGTCCATTTCCCAGTTTTATGTCTTCTTTTTCATTAGTTAAGTGTTCTTCCTTAACTATTTTCTCATCAACCACTACAGATGTACAGCCTGTGTCTCTGAGACATAATACAGCCTGATTGTTCACAAAACAAGGATTGAATACTAGAGTGCCCTTGCTCTCTAATATTGTTGCAACTGTGTTTTCCTTGTTTTCTTTTCTTAGTGGAGTTCTACCCCTTTCAGTTTGACATCTTTGAGGACTTATATTGGATGATATCCTTCTTTGATAGGTGCTGCGTACCGGTGCTTCCATGCTATTTCTTCTACCATCCTGCGATTTGCCTCTCTGATATCTATTGTGGTAGTTTTTCTGTTCATTTTCTGGACCTCTTTGATATGTCCCCTTGTAGTAGTTGTTACGTTCAGCACGCCAGTAGTTTCTTGGAGGACTGTAATTGATTCCATATGCTCCTGTTCTGTTTTTATATGAATATGGATTTCCTCTTTTCCGATAAATACAGTCATATTGTAGATGCCCGACTCTTTGGCATATGTAACATGTTTTAGGCATCCTAGCGGGTAGACTTGAGTATCGTTGTTTATTATTGGCATGCATGACATTACATGACTTTTCTTGCACCGTATTAAACAAAGGTGTGTCTATATGACTATCTTTGAAATCAGACATGGCAGATATGAGTTTTTCTTTACAGTGCACTTTGTTCTGTTTTATGTAAGTGTAAAGCTTCATGCTGCTGTGTGTCAAAATTTTGTCTACTAAGATTAATTCAATTATCTGCCTTGCATTATTATGGTCAATTTCTGCCATTTTGAACCAATTAAGGAGATAACTTTCCAAATTGTTGACATATGCTTGCGGATGTTCATCAGCATTCATTAAAGTATTGTGGAACTTATTCCTGTAATGTTCCTCTGTTTTGTTATAATGTTGCAGTAAATATTTTTTTACAACATCATAGTCTTTAGCAGCTTCACCTTTGATATTGTTCAAAGCAGCTTGTGCTTCTTGGGTCATGGCTTCATAAAGATAAATTATCCAATCCTTTTTATCTATTTTGCTTATTGCAAACTGTGTCTCCATGACAGAAAAAAAATTGTCTATGTCACCATGTTTGCCGCTAAATGGTTGTATTCTTATTTTATGTTTTAAAGTTTGTGACTGAGTTGTCATTTTTGTTAAGTTCTCATCAATCGTGGGTCTTTTCATGGCATCAATTTCTGCCATTGTTAATGCAAATTCGTGTTTGCGGTCTAATTCTTCTTTTTCCGCCTGGCGTAAACGCTCTTTTTCTCTTTCTTCTCGTTCCTTTTCTTCTTTTTCTTTTTGCATAATTCGGTCCTTTTCATCATTCAAGCTATCGCGAATATATTTCGCTAGCTGAGTTCCTTCCAGTCCTATTGCTCTTCCTAGCTCAAGGAATTTATTTGCATCTTCATCCATGTTATATAATTTGTTTTACAATGATTTCAAGTGTGTAGCAATCAATCCAATGTACGAAGTAAAATATTAATATTAGGAAATCTATATAAAAAATATTATAATAATGACATCAAAATAACAACATAAACAATGAACCATGAAATTATCTAGGACAAGATAAAAGAATGTTACAAGAGGAATACAAATATTAATAAACAAATGTATAAACAAACTAGACATATACCACTAAACAAATATTTAAATCTAGTATCTAAGTGGAGCCTTAAATTCACTCAAAAATACAAAAATGTATATATAACTCCAAAAAGACAATAAATTAATTCCTAATAGCAAATGAAATTAGCTAGTCTAATATTCATTTGAAAAATACATGTAACTTGAATAAAAAAATTAGTACATTGGAATCATACACAAAAATTTTCAATTAAATTAAATTATCTCAAGTTAATCCTAATTATGTCCCTTGTTTATTTGACCTTCTCCTTTGTTTTCGAATAAACTCCAATAAAACAGTTTACTACAGTTCCTGTACTATAAATAGTCCAGTCCAGCACAGTTATAAATAAACTTGAAAGTTCATGAAATTTCTGACCTGCTTCGTAAGAATTGTTTACAACAATGTTCCACTTGACTGCACACGTTAAGTGCGTATATTCTATTCAGGTCAATATACTGTCCAGCGACGAATCAACGAATGATATTATTATTCAACTCAATGTGTCCTCGGAGGCGGATTCACTATGTTGCTGGCCACCATGTAAATAAACGTTATTGTGTGAGCTGGTTAATAATGAAAACTCAATTCATGTCCATGGTTCATATGATTTATTGACGACACAATAATATAAATAAACAGAATAAATCCAATGAATAATACTTGTTAACAATGAACTTGACTGATCAACTAAAACTTCTTACTCAACTGAACTTCTGAACACAAATAACTTAACTGACTCGATTGCCTCAACTCCTTTTCCAATCCTTTTTCTCAACTGAACATCGTCTTTATATAATTTCCTTCCATCCATCTCGAACATTCCCCATCGCTCTGTCTCTCACTCATTTAGTCAATACAATTTACAAATAAACAACATATTTATTTTCTATAAATATCTAGAATAATAAACAACATATTTATTTTCTATAAACATCTCGAATCATGACCCTGTGACCACATGTTGACCTGGTTGGCCAAGCTCCAACGATACACACACACCTGTGTGCGTAGTACTAATAACTATACCATGACACGAATTATATATTTGAATTTATGGCGGGACAATCAAAAGTAGTCTCAGTTTCACTGAACACCGGTAAAACATATTGAGAGTCACTGTTGTTGTCTCAGCAGCACCCTCACACACACACATAAACAAACGGACACACCCACACTTCCCCTGACGTTGGTCTGACACAGCGTGTATTACGTTCACCTTACTTTTGTGGGATGTTTTTTTTTTTTTAATTCAAATTAATAAACATGTTAAAACGCTCAGACCAATCGTTATGTCTTCTCTCTCTTCCCTGATACTTGTTATATCTATATCTATCTATCTATCTTAGATAGACTATCTATCTATCTATCTATCTACCTATCTATCTATCTATCTATCTATCTATCTATATATATATATATATATATATATATATTTATATATATAGGGGTATATATATATATTATATATCTATATTATATACAGACGATTCCGCGTAATTGGGACACATCGGGATCGAGGCTTTTTGTCCCAATTAAGCGGCTGTCCCAATCAAACATACAAATTTACCATTGGCTTCTTGGTTTGGTTTCTTTGAGGATTGTCCCAAATAAGCGGCTGTCCCAATTAAGCGGTGTCCCAAATTAAGCGGAATCCACTGTATATATATATATATATATATATATATATATATATATATATATATATATATATATATATATATATAAGCTGGCTTGGTGTAATGCTAATAACATTTATTTTCCTGCAACTCAGCATAGCCTTGAAATTTACTGCGCTTCATCCAATGTCGTCTTTATCTCACTATTTCTTTCTTTCTATCTCTGTCTGTCATTTCCCATTCTTCACCCCTTAAACGATGTTTCTTCACACATTTATCAGTATAGTTACGTCTAGACCTTATCATGTGAATGCCAGGTCACGTTGTTTCTCCGTGGATGAGATATAACGACGTATACCTACCTACATGATTAGTTAACATAATTCTCAATCAATTAGTGCAGGTAGTGAACCCTCCAGAATTAAATCAGTTTTATAGCTGGAAAGGTCAATGCGGTCATCGCGCCTGTGTTACAATAGAGATAAAAGTTTCAACTAATCATAAGACTTATGGGTCATTACACCGATCTGTCCGCTTCCTTGTTTATGGTGATCGTCAAAGCCCATAAGGTTTTCTAATCAAACAGTGCACCTGGGGCAGATCCGTAGCTAGTCATTGTGGCCCCTTGTGCAAGTAAATTTTTTCAACACCCTCCTCCCGATTTGATAAGTGCATAAACATTAAAGAGCCCTTTTTCGGCACCCCCTTCCTAATCGGGCGCCCTGTGTGGCGGCACTATCAGCCGCACCCTTCCTTCGCTACTGCATCTAGTGCCAACAAGCATAGAGCCCATGGAACTAAAAGCGCCCATGAATGTCTACGCATGAAGTATCAAGTACATAATTATCGTTTCTACTTAGATTGGGGCGAAAAGGGTCCCTATAAATTCATAAGACACCCTGATTAGACATGTTTAATTGACGAATATCTATCACTGTGTTGTTTTTTTGTTTATACCACAATCTACATGGCCCTAGACCGGGGTCGGCAACCTTTTGAGACAAAAGAGCCAAAAGTGATAATTGTTGTTCCAATTTTATGGTATTTGATTAGGCCGCAATTTGACATCGAAAGAGCCGCAACTTGACATCGAAAGAACCGCATGCGGCTCGCGAGTCGCAGGTTGCTGACCCCTGCCCTAGACAATCATACAACTCTCTGGCACCTGTTTAATTTACGGATATCTATCATTGTGTTGGTAGATACCTCAGTCTATCCATATTGCTGTGAGTCAATCAGTGCATTGGTCAAGACACTAGTCTGAGAGTAAGTTATTAGACTGAGAAGAACAAAACTTAAATTATACAAATACATTATTTTTTTTTTACATCCCCTCTCGTCCCCATTAAAAGACATCAGCCATTCCCCCCCCCTCCTCCTCCATTATGATGTCAACATGTTTAGATGTTAAAACAACCTGTGATGAACTTCCTTTCGCTTGAACTTTGAACCCAAAGTTCACCAAGTTTCATAAACAGTTCAGAGAACTAGCTGCCACTCTCTGATGCAGACCTGACATTTGGACTGGAGCAAAAAAAAATGATAATCTGTTGATAATTGCCAGACAGTTGAGTTAAATGTTTGCCACACACACACACACACAAATTTGAACAACAGGAAATGTAGAAAATTGTTGTTACCTAGTTATTAAGTGGAAACATTACATAATCATTTAGTTAGGGCCGCCTTTGGCCGATTTGACCGACTGCTTCAAATAGGGCCCCGCGCCAGGCAGGGGCCCCGCAATTTACATTTAGCATTAATAGTAATAGTTGTTGTTGTAAAAAAAAATTAGAAGAGGGGCCTCGCAAGCATCCGTTAAATTGGGCCCCGCTATTCGTAAGGACGGCCCTCCATTTATTTGACTCTTTCGTAGCTGATATTATGGTGGCATTCTGTTAATATATTAATACAAATATAGTAGAGCGGAAAAGTTCATTTGAGCACAAAGATACTTTAATAGGGTTACTTAATTCAACACCAATATTTCATGTGTATGGTACATGTAGATTTCAGCTTATTCTATTACAAGGTATTTCTAGCTGTATTCGGTTAATACGTAATTGGCTGTTTTTTTTTTGTTTTCCGAACGTAGCTTTTTGCTGGGCGTAAAACAAAAATACTTTTTGCAACGATTTTAATTCATATATATGCTGTAGTTTTTGGACAAATGCGTCTGAATTACAGTACACAACAATCAAGTCAATTAGCAATATCAAACAACATCCAGAGAGAACAATTATTATAACATGGTTCTCTCCCATAGAAAACATGTTGCATGTGTGAATACGTTCATATGTGAATGTGTGTATGATGAGTGTATGTCTGTGTGCTAGCCTGTATGTTTGTTCTAGTAAGCTAAAAGAAAAGAACATGCACTCTTGCTAGTAATATGTTTATCATGCACAACAATTGCTTCCCTTGCTTTCCGAATCACAATACTCGACCCACTTCAATTTCTGTGAAATAGGTCAACTGGGACTTGTGGTTGTGTGGTGTAGATACTCGACTATCGACCTGACAGTCCTGGGTTCAATCCTCGGTGAGAACCATGGGAATTTTTCCGGGTGAAATGTGTAGCAAAGTCGTCCCACAAGTCCACCCAGCTTAAAATGGGTACCTGACTTAAGTTGGGGGAAGTAAAAGCGGCTGGGCGTTGTGCTAACCACAAAATCCCTTCATATGCCGAGGCTATAGAAACGGATGAATTCTACACTTCATCTGCCCCAATAACCCGTTAGAGCTAAGGGAACTTGGGTCAACTGTGACCCAGAGGCGAACTAGGATCGGTAGAGGCCCCAGACATTAGGTCTCTCAAAAATAGGGTATAATTTCTTTTGGGGGGGGGAGTCTGAAATATGTCCAGAGTCCCTTAACTCCCAACAAACGGCATACAATAAAATATGACTCTGGTGATCCATAAAGTCAAACCATGAAAAATATTAATTTTTTAAATATTTTTTTATTACAAATGTAATATTTTTATTTAAAAAATGCATTCTAAATACTTTCTAATAAAAAATATGTATTTATTTTTTATTTAACTACAATTTCTCGCAAATAAAATAACACTATCAGTTGACCGGCACCGAACGCCATTTTGATTTGTTTACGTTTTGTCAGTCACTTTGACTACAATAAAATGGACTCAGATTCTCATTATTTAGTGGAAAAAGAACTTAAATCTAGTGACAAAAATGAAACTAACACTCGCTAAATCAAAAAAAAAATATAAAAACATTCAAAACTGACCAAAAAACATTTTTTTTTCAACTTTTTTCAAGAAAAAACACAAGGTAGCCTCACGACACAGGCGCGCATAAGGTCAAACCCCTCACTTTTTTGACAAAATGTCAAAAAAGTGAGGGGGAGTGCAAAAAACACACTGTGCATTATGTCTTTTTTAATAAAAAAAAAACTTTTTTTTCTACATTTTTTGCGTTTTTCTTAAAATTAATTTTTTTTATGTAAATAATTAAAGGAAAATATGCATATTTGAAAAAAAGTCACCAAACATTTATTTTTTTAAGAAATTGATTGATAACTGAATATTTCATTTCAGAAATATATGTAGATTAATAAAATGTCTGAAAAAATGTTTTTGTTTTTAATACTTGTTTTTTGTCTTATTGCTGTTTGTACACTTTAAAAAAAAAATAATTTTGTTTTGTTAAATTCTTTTTTGTTAAATATTATCAAGTTTCATTTTCACAAAAATAAGCTGCACAGTTTTAAAGCCTATTCAAAGTAGAAAAAAAAATGATATATCACACATATATGGGCTATAAAGGAAACAGACAATATAGTCCAAAAAGTAAGGACACCTCTTTGGTAATAAAAAAAATGCCAAAAACCTGACGTCGATTAAGAGTTAACACAATTTTTTTTTTGTATTTATTTATTTTCATAGAAATCCACCTCCCTGTGTTTGTCTTACTTTTTCCGGCAACCATATTGAGACATTTCCGTCCTTCATTCTGTTATACTATGAATACTATACTGCATTCTACAGATCTATATTGACATTTTCCCACCATTTTATTTCAGTTATATTGCGCAATCTGTGGAATAATTCTTTTGAGGGGGAAAAAAACCAAAAAACCGAAGTATTCCACCTACTCACCACAAACCTATTAGCAACCTCTTCTCCTTGTCTGGCTCACGCAGTCCTCCTCTAGATGAGCGCACTTGAAAACAAACAAAAAAAGAATTCTTGCTCACGTTGAGGCTCATGCTGGGACGAAGCCATTAGTTTGTACTCGTTGTCACTCACCAAGTGTCCGACTGTTCGTTCGCCTTGTGGGGTACCGGGGAGGAGTCCGGCGAGGGGTGGGAGGGGGTGGGGTCGGTTATGCTGTAGGTGTGGGTGGGGGGGAGGAGGGGGTAGCGACAGTGTGGACAAAAAAAAATATTGACCTCTCCGTCACCGAAGCGTCCAATTAGCCCCGTCTTCAAAAAGTTGTCCATAGGACCGTAGGGAATGCCCAGAATTTTTTTTTCTTTTTTTTTGGGATGTGTTTTGCAAAAGTTTTGTTGTTTTGTATGTTGCTCTCTTTAGACTTGGAAGCCATTTTAAAATCTCGTGCTTCCGGTCATGTGAATTAGCTGCCAAGTTGTTATTATTTATTGATTTTTTTTTTTTAAATTGTTTTTCAAACTTTAAAAAAATAGATTGTTTTGATGTTGTTTAGAACTGAGTAAACAGGTTTCACTTACAATGATAGTTTAGCTGCGGGAAAACTATTATTTGATTTTTTTTTTCGTTCTCTTTATTAATTGCATACATTTTATTTTAAGAGTACATGAGATAAACGATGGTCGGTTTACTCGCCTTCATCGCCTTCAAACTTAAGTACTGGGCTCAACTCCTCGCAAAACGATTTTTAGATAATTTTCTTCATCTCATCTCGTGTGAATCTGTCTGCGTCTCTGTGTGTGTGTATGTGTTTGTGTTGTGTGATAACTCTTTGTTCTGGGCATGGCACTATCCACCTCCCCCCACACCCTGACAGCTCCCCCTTGTTCCCAGCCAATCCAGCTCTTACTCTGATTCAGGTCCATAGCTTGGAGGGGGGCAGGGCAGGGGGCCGGGCCCCCCATGCGTTACGTCTGCCCCCCCCCTGCTTATTTGTTCTACTTAGTAAAATGTATTACCTGCCCCCCTCCCCCCGCTATTGCCTGGCCCCTGCTGTAGAATGCTTGGCCCCTCCTGTAGAATTTTCACGCTACGAGGCTGCTCTGATTTCAGTTTATTTCACCCATGACCACTGGCGAGCACCGCGCTAGAGAAAGTTTTTGGTGCTTTTTTCCTTTTTATCAATCTCGTCTGATCTATTTTTAGTAACGTTTATTTAACCAAAAAAAAAAAGAGAGCTTCATCTTCAAAACTATTTATAGACAGAGCTGGTGGTACGGCTTTCCTGTGGTACAAAGGGCAGCTGGTTATGACAAAAAAAATTATGTCATGTTGAAATCTAAAAATAAATATTTTCGATGTATAAATAGACCCAGTTTCTCTTCGAAAAACAAAAAGGGGGGAAGGGTTGGGAGAGTAAATAGAACAAATATCCATATATGGAGATATGATATTGGGAAAGATACATAATAATGTTCTGAAACCTAACTAATTCGTCAGATCCCACTTTTTACAAAATATATTATTGTAGCAATATTTCAACACTGATCTTTGTTACAGTGCAAGACGTTTGTGTCACAATCTTCACATAAGTATAAGATTTTGATCGTCAATATTGACACCGGTTGTTCTCTAGACGTCAGTCATTAGCATAGAACTTTCTGGGGTTTTCCCGGTGGATTCAACAAGGCATAAGATTGATTCTTTTCAGTTAAATAATTCTTTGTTTTTTTTTTTAATAACTGTACTTAAAACAAAAATACAGAAAAAGAGAGAGAGAGAGAGAGAGACAGAGAGAGAGGGAGGGCAGAAAGACTAACCGAACAGACTGATAAGCAGATAATAATAATAGAAAAATAATAGAAAGAAAAATAAAGAGATAGATAGATAGATTGACAGACAGATCGACGGACGGACTGACCAACAGAGAGAGAGTCGGACAGATAAATAAATAGATAAATAGATAGATTGATAAATAGTTAGATAGATAGATAGATAGACTGACAGAAGGACAGACAGACAGACAGGCAGACAGACAGACAGACAGATAGACAGATAGACAGATAGATAGATAGATAGATAGATAGATAGATAGATAGATAGATAGATAGATAGACAGACAGACAGACAGACAGATAGATAGATAGATAGATAGATAGATAGACAGACAGACAGACAGACAGACAGACAGACAGACAGACAGACAGATAGATAGATAGATAGATAGATAGATAGATAGATAGATAGATAGATAGATAGATAGATAGATAGATAGATAGATCAAATTTAATAATTTTGATTATCCATCAGTAAACATACACATTAATTTGAATATGTGTAAACAATACAACTTCCTCCTCTTTGTTCTTGAAGATGAAAACAGAAAGATCCCATCACTTGCGTCACTTCTATTGCTTGCTGAAATTTTTTCTCTTAGTCCTTGATAACCCTAGAAACCCTTTTGTGTTTTTTTTTTTTTTTACACCTAACACGTGACTTGAGCCGTAAAGGGGTGGGGAAGGTTTGGTAGATAAACAACAACATAAAAGTGTTTACGAGACTTAAACAAAAATTTATGTCAAACTTGGCGCGTCTTGTAATATCCCGAGTAAATCAATCAGCTGTTGTACCCTGTACTCAGACTCAAATCAATGGGACAATCACGCTATCAAATTACTTCACGACAACACAGACTTCAAAAACAAAGTAAAACGAAGTAACCGCAATGTTATTCTGACGGGTGTGCCGAAGATGTAAAAGTCAAGTGACGGGTGTGCTTAAGATGTGTACGTCAAGTGACAGCTGTGCCGAAGAAATGAACGTCAAGTGACAGGTGTGCCGAAGAAATGAATGTCAAGTGACGGGTGTGCCGAAGAAATGTACGTCAAGTGACATCTAATCGTTTTCAAAACATTTTGGCCTGGTTCGTGTAGCTCAGATGGGTTCATCCAGCCCAGAAGGATTGTCTAGCTCCAACGGGTTAGTCTAGCTTAAATGGGTTAGTCTAGCTTTAAATGGGTTGGCTTATCTCAAATGGGTTAGTCTAGCTTTAAATGGGTTGGCTTATCTCAAATGGGTTAGTCTGGCTTTAAATGGGTTGGCTTATCTCAAATGGGTTAGTCTAGCTTGAAATGGGTTGGCTTATCTCAAATAGGTTAGTCTAGCTTAAATGGGTTAGTCTAGCGTTAAATGGGTTGGCTTATCTCAAATGGGTTAGTCTAGCTTAGATGGGCTGGTCTAGTTCAGATCGGTTCGAGTCCTATTAACGATATATCAGCTGCTGTGCTTCCATGGCCATTTCCGACTCTACTGGTCACTCTGACTTGGTACAGCTCGACTCTGTCCATCGGACATATGAAATTCAACCTCTACTGGTCACTCTGACTTGGTACAGCTCGACTCTGTCCATCGGACATTTGAAATTCAACCTCTACTGGTCACTCTGACTTGGTGCTGCTCGACTCTGTCCATCGGACATATGGCATTCAACCTCTACTGGTCACTCTGACTTGGTACGGCTCGACTCTGTCCATCGGACATATGACATTCAACCTCTACTGGTCACTCTGACTTGGTACGGCTCGACTCTGTCCATCGGACATATGACATTCAACCTCTACTGGTCACTCTGACTTGGTACAGCTTGACTCTGTCCATCGGACATATGACATTCAACCTCTACTGGTCACTCTGACTTGGTGGTGGAAATGTGTAGGAATCGCTGCACGACTGTCCTGGTAGAGGGAGGGGGGGTGCTGTTCGATATATGACCATTACATACATATATAACATCAGTAGGTGAGGTGAGGTGAGAGAGAGAGAGAGAGAGAGAGGTAGAGAGACATATGAGAGTGAGATGGGGAGGGGGGGCAGAATTAGACGAAGACAGAGATCGTGTAAATAGGTAGGGAGAGAGAGAGGGAGGAGGAGAGGGAATGAAAGACAGTGGACAGAGGGAGTAGATAAGCAGAGAGAGAGGGGGAGAAAGAGAGATGAAATTAGGTTCTGGTGTTTCCAGCAATTACACAGTTAACACGTTGGAGCGACACAGTCGCACAAATGAGCACGTTGGAGAGAAATATAATATAAAAACCCAACGGTTCTGATTATTGAGGTGTTTTACTGTGTTGCGTAACAATCATTCATTTAAAAAAAGTATAATTTATTTTTTACGAAGTGGCTACGGTAACATCAAGCGCCATTATATTAGGGATAGCGATAGTACTCATTATTTTTTTTCGGGTACCGGCAATGATATTAGGGTTAGTAGGAAAAGGGTTAGGATTAGGGTTAGGGTTAGGGATATGGTTAGGGTGTGGAGCAATATCTATTGATGTAACCCGGAAGAAAAAAAAATACGAACTCCGTCTTGATGTTACCGTAGCCACTGCGTTATTTTTATTTAAAGTTTGGTACATGTTAACGAGTGGACCTGTTTATTTAATTATCAGCGTTATACCAGTTCGCTTAGGACTGTAATAAGTTATGACTACCCCCCACCCCCACCCCCAACCCGCACGTCAGTTTTAGTTATTAACTGTAATAATTCTTCCCCCCCCCCTCTGGCGAATTCAGTTCTCAACATGTCTGAACTATTGATGTAAACAACAAATATTGATGAGCGCCAACAGGACATTCCCCCCCCCCCCTTGTATAATCAATCGTAATTTTTTTTCACTGGCAGCGGCGTCTTAATGGTAGGCAAGGGAGAGCCCCCCCGTAGCACTGTGGCCCACCAGGAATGTAGCCCAGCCCCCCTCCCCCCCCTCCCCACGCTTCACAGGGTGTGAAACTGTGACCGCTGGTACTCCGTTATACGTTAGTTCGCGAATAAAATGTACATATTGTCGTTAAGAAATGCGCCTGCCTTTCCTAATGCGATATTTGGGTCACGTGGTCTGGTGATGAGCCACGCAGCGAACTGGCGACTTCTTTTTTTTTTTCCCAAACACTCCTTTGTTTTAATAAAGGAATATTATATGTCGCTGTGCATCCCTGCATTACTATTTCCCGTACCCCCTTGGGGATACCACGGGCTTGAGAGCCGCTGGTTTAAAGAGGCCTTTTAAACATTTAACAGAATTTGAGGGGGGATGGGGGGGAACCCCACCTCAATCTTTTTTAGCAACGCCTCTGCTTTCTGGAGATCTGCTTCCTGTTCCTGTTTTTATTTATTTATTTATTTATTTTCACATTCTCACTGTAGACTTTCTCTAAATAGAGTTATTGACAAACTGAGATATAAACAACTTTCAAACACTTACAAAATAATTTTCTTTTTTTTTTTTGTAAAAAAAAAAAGGTCAAATAACAACATGAGTTAGTGCTGCTGCAGGTGGCCACAAGGGGAGAGTATTCCTGTCTAAAAATAATAATGATAGGTTCTAATTGGCGGTGTCAAGTAAATCGCAACAGATCCATTTAGTTAAATGTTATTGCATACATTTGGATCACTTGGCATTTTGTTGTCTGTAATTTGAACGTGCAAAAATATAATTGTACTGTGGAGAAAAACGTTAAACGTGAAGAGCACACGGCACATAGTATTTGGCTGTACACTCTCTATGTCTCAGGGCCGTCTCAATGCGAACTCTATTCGGGGGGGGGGGTCCGGAGCTAGGGCTCATCCCCAAGATTCAATAACTTTGCTACTGAGACACTGGGCCCCCTTTAATGGGGTAAAGGGGCGTATGGCGCCCCACTTGAAATAATTAGTCAGGGGGCCTTAGATTTTCTAGCTGCGACCGGATATTCTGCAGTGAGACAGTCTATCTACCAGTCAGTCTTCCTATCTAGTCTATTTACAAGACAGTCTATCTACCAGTCAGTCCTTCTATCTAGTCTATTTACAAGACTGTCCTTTATCAATCGTGTATCACTCGTATGTGTTATATTTATAATCATATCATACGTCATTAAGTATTTGCTAATAGCGTTTGTACGCCATTACATGTTATTTTGTCGTTGTTGTTGTTATATTGACATTTACTTTGCATTACCTAGGTACTATATATATATATATTGTTATATGTGTATTAGTAATGGATAATTGAGCTGCACAAACACACAAATAAAAGTCACTTTAAATGGAAAAGAAACATATAATTTGGATTTACGTGAATGCTTTGTGTAAAACTGATTTACCTTCTTTATCGCAGTCGAGACCTAAATGAATTAATCCCTTCCACAGGTAGGATATGACGTAATGTTTTTCACAATGCGCCAAATTGCATCAGTCACGTGTTCGTCCTCCTCTCACCCCAGCTGACCAACATAACAAGGCGGGCGGGGGATAAGCAATGGATTGCAAACAAATTAGCAGATTTACAAAAAAAATGTAAAGCTTTACTTTTCTTCAATAAATGTAACTCACAATAGTCAACAATAGCAGTTGAACCATTGTTATGTGTTAAAATATAAATATAACGTGCACTAGATTTACATGTGTTTCTTACATCAATAGATTATCTGGAAGATCAAGATTTATATTTTGATATAAATGGTAAATTATTTAAGAGAATTTTTTTTTATAAACTGCATAGATTCATTCAGATTTACTTTTCCGCAATTTAAGTAATCTGATGGATGAAATATTTATCTCCTGACTTTAATTTGACTGGAGAACCAAAAGTTTATCTCCTGATTTTAAATTTAACTGTTGGACGTATGGCCGAGTGGTGTAGCTGTAGATAATCGACTGTCCTGGGTTCAATCCTCGGTGAGAACCATCGGAATTTTTTTACAGGTTATATTTGTTTCCACCCAGCTTCAAATGGGTACCTGATGGGCGTTGTGCTAACCCAGTGGTCGGAAAACTTATCAGCCAAAGAGCCAAATATAAACATTACAACAATTAAAAAAAAAATTGGGAGCCAAATCTGCTTGTTTAGTAAACTTTTATTACACTAAATAAGTAGTACACTAAATACGTTGTATACTAAATAAAACTAAATGCCAGAGCCTTACTTAATAAGCCACAGAGCCACATGCGACTCCGGAACCGCACTTTGCCGACCACTGTGCTAACCCCACAATCTCTTCGTATGTTGAGATGAATTCTACACTTCATCTGCCCCGATGGCCCGTTTTGGGCTAAGGGAACTTTTTAATTTAACTCAAGGATGAAATCTTTATCTGCTAACTTTTAATCAATTGGCATGTCCGTTTTTTTAGAGCATTTTCGAAAAAAAATGCTCTATTGTCCCCGTTTTGTCTGTCTGTCTGTCTGTCATCACCCTAGATCTCAACAACCATAAGTCCTAGACCCATGATGTATTTATCATTTTGTAGGTCTTGGCCTGCCAAGAAATAGCTTTTTTCCATTTCGCTATCTGACCTCTCAGGGCCGTAAAAGGGGCCTTATAAAGTACCGTTTTTTACTATATAAGCTATATTAATAATGGACCGCCCTATATCTCAGCAACCATAAGTCCTAGACCCATGATGTATATATCATTTTGTAGGTCTTGGCCTGCCAAGAAATGACTTTTTCCATTTCGCGATCTGATCTCTCAGGGCCGTAAAAGGGGCCTTATAAATTACCGTTTTTTACTATATAAGCTATATTAATAATGGACCGCCCTATATCTCAGCAACCATAAGTCCTAGACCCATGATGTATATATCATTGTGTAGGTCTTGGCCTGCCAAGTGTACATCAAAAGTCCATTTCGCGATTTGACCTCTCAGGGCCAAAATATAAGAGTTTGTTATGTACCGTTTTGCTTACATTTTAAATATAAATAATAACAGCTAATCAAAGGGGCGTAATCATTATTTATTTTTGTAACAGTTATTCAACATGACTTACTTGTCCTTTTAATATCTTTTTTCAGATATATGTATTACACAATTGAATTTATAAACATTTCCAAAATTTACAAATATTTACTGAAAGATAACAAACGTACTGATACATAAAATGAAAATGCGCTAACACGTCCTGTGTCCAGAATGGAACAGGCTTAATTGCTTGTTTTTTTTTTTGCGGTGCCCCTCTTTCATAACCACCAGGCCCGGGTTTTCTCAAGGCCAGGGAGTTACCACGGAAGACAAACGTAGTTGAACTGGAATTTGCCGGGATTTGAACACGTAACCTTATTACTGTACCATGTATTAGGGACCGTTCACAAAATATATTACGCAACAGGTCTGGAGAGTGGGGTGTCCGATTTTATTATATAGTTCAGGGAGGGAGGGGAGGGGTTGTAATGACCTAGGCATCGCAAATTAATTATAGCAATTAATTAAAATCTTTAATTTTTTTTTCGGATATGAGTGGAGGAGGATGAAAGCTTTGTTATCACATGAGAGGTGGGGGCTGGGGGAGGGGGGGGGACAGACAGACCAAAAGTTTCATCTAAAATACTCTAAATTTCCGAAAGCTGTGGGCGACAAACCGATATAGGCTGGTGCGCAGCTTGAATTTTAATGTGTGTGTGTGCAACCTAACCTATATATATATATATATATATATATATATATATATATATATATATATGCATAACTAAACGAGACGTTCGTGCGCTGTGCACTAATGAGTGCGCACAGCATAGAGGGAACAGTGTGTGTTTGGGGGGGGGGGGAGAGAGAATTATATTGTATTGCTTGTATTATATGAAATGTTATTTACGTTCGGGGGGGGGGAAGAGAGAATTATATTGTATTGCTTGTATTATGTGAAATGTTATTCACATTCAGCGGGGGGGGGGGGGGGGGAGAGAATTATATTGTATTGCTTGTATTATATGAAATGTTATTTACGTTCGGGGGGGGGGAAGAGAGAATTATATTGTATTGCTTGTATTATGTGAAATGTTATTCACATTCAGCGGGGGGGGGGAGAGAATTATATTGTATTGCTTGTATTATATGAAATGTTATTTACATTCAGTCACATTCAGTTGTCACGTGACAGACATTACTGACTCCCTATTGAGACTCGCATAAAGCCGACTAGTCATTGGTCAAATTGAATTTGATTGGTTAAAAAAATGCGCCCGTCGTCGGTATTAAATTAAGGGGCTCCTAAGGGCGGCCATGCGGTGTCGCCTCTGGTGCTCATTACATCTTGTTGCTGATGGCCGTATTATGTCGCCTCTGGTGCTCATTACATCTTGTTGCTGATGGCCATATTATGTCGCCTCTGGTGCTCATTACATCTTGTTGCTGATGGCCATATTATGTCGCCTCTGGTGCTCATTACATCTTGTTGCTGATGGCCATATTATGTCGCCTCTGGTGCTCATTACATCTTGTTGCTGATGGCCATATTATGTCGCCTCTGGCACTCATTAAATCTTGTTGCTGCTGTGGTTGTATTTATAATGTCCAGCTGCCAGAAGGAAAGATTACCCTACTTTTAAGAAAATCCCTCGTTTTGAAATGTAAACTGCTCCATTATTCACGTGTAATTACTATGCAGGTGTGGGAGATGATATAATCTGCCTCAACATCATAACACAAACAACCATACCATTTTAATGGTTCAGTTTATTTTGATTATTTCTTGAAATTTTCTTGTTTGTTTTTTTCAATTTTTAAAGTACAGCTTGAAATGGAAACAGAAGGACAGGTGTTGAGAGAAATAGGAAAAAAACAAAACAAAGTAAGGAAATAAAAGAATGAGAAGATAACTCAAGTGTTTTCACACTGGACAGTCACGTGATCCTACTGTGAGTACCTATTAGGGGTGTACCATTGCGAGAACTGATCTAGAGAACCGGACTAAGGTCGGTTGAGGCCCCCGGGCACGGAAGTAAATATATGGATTGGGCCTCTTAAAAGAGAGAGAGAGAGAGCAGAGAGAGAGAGAGAGAGAGAGAGAGAGAGAGAGAGAGAGAGAGAGAAAGAGAGAGAGAGGGGGGGGAAAGAAAAGAAAAAAATGTAAGTGTTTGCGGGACATTATAGAAAACGAATTCCAAAGCGTGCGTACTGTTTTTCCCCTGTTCAACCCACCTCTAATGTCTATGCAAGTATTGCTTTTAGCTCAGCTCTTTGAAATGAATAATATCACTTAAAAATAATTGCAGGATACTAATGAAAACAATATGAACTACAGGAAAATTAAATTTCATCTGAGATTATACGTTTCGTTTCGTGGTTTGTACATTGTTGTTGTTCTTATGTTATTTATGTTATTTTTGTAATACTAATTAAATCTGGCGATAAACAATGTGAAAAATTTCTCTCGTCCAAACTAAAAAAAAATGACTTGTTTACATATTCGTCCGCCCACTGTCAGACTGGTGATTTGGTTTATCTTGCTACGCACTGAGAAACTTGTGAAGGCGAGATCTTTTTTTTTCCCCTTTCGTAGCCCACTATTCACACGCACACACATGTTCGGGGGTGCACTTGTCAATGAGGAGCTGTGACGAGGTGATTCCACATAGGTCCCAAGGGTAAAGATTAAATTGTCACGTTGGGTTATCCACTGTCACATTGAAACCAAAAAAAAAAAAGGAAACAAAAAGTTTGTTGTTGTAAAATTCTTGTCAAGTCAATAGACTGCAAATAGTTTGGTGGGTTCTAAACAAATAAGAAAAAAATATATAAATAAACAACGAGCGGCTAGTTACGTACATGTAATTTGCATATCACATGGTCAAATAATATACGAAATGACGCGTTCTATTTGTCGTCGTAGCAAAAATTTACTTTTAAATGATTGATACAATTACCCTATGAAATAAAACTGTTTTAACTTTATATTTAACAAAATAATATGCAATTTAAAAATTTTTTGCGGGTAAACAAGATTTAAAACGAATACGAAACGATCTTGTGGTGATGTGCGTGCACGCTAACATTTAAAAACTGTTACTGTTATGGCGTTTGTAAAACATGACAACATTTCAAATTGTAGGATGTGAAAAAACCGAACAAATTTAGAATTTTAAAGCTTAAAATAAAAAAAAAAAAATTTTGCTGAAAGAAAAAAAAAAACATTTGGGAGCCGGAGCCGCCAAATTTTTTCGGCTCCGGCAAAAATTAGCGGCTCCACGGCTCCGGCTCGGCTCCGCAAGCCTGCACGTGGGTCGTCTTGATGGACAGGTCAACTAGTCAACGTCCTAGGTGTCCCTACTGCAGTAGGACATTTTTCACTGTAAATATTTTTTTATATATACAGTCGATTCCGCTTAATCGGGACACATCGGGACCGAGGCTTTTTGTCCCAATTAAGCGGTGTCCCAATTAAGCGGAATCCACTGTATTTGATGCAGAAGGGGTTTTTTACAAGTACTTTTGTCTCCAATAAATCTCCAAATCTACGTTTAGGGCAGAGGCTGACAAACCTTTAGAGACGCGGGCCGCATTGGTTTCGTAAATTTTGACCATCGGGCCTGTTAAAGAACAGATATATGGTGTTTATAATACATGAACTGATATAAACAAAAGATATATGGTGTTTATAATACATGAACTGATATAAACAAAAGATATATGGTGTTTATACATGAACTGATATAAACAAAAGATATATGAACTGATATAAACAAAAGATATATGGTGTTTATAATACATGAACTGATATAAATAAAAATATATGGTGTTTATAATACATGAACTGATATAAACAAAAGATATATGGTGTTTATAATCTATGTACTGATATAAACAAAAGCTATATGAACTGATATAAACAAAAGATATATGGTGTTTATAATACATGAACTGATATAAATAAAAGATATATGGTGTTTATAATACATGAACTGATTTAAATAAAAGATATATGGTGTTTATAATACATGAACTGATATAAACAAAAGATATATGGTGTTTATAATACATGAACTGATATAAACAAAAGATATATGGTGTTTATACATGAACTAATATAAAATAAATATAAACGTCATAATATGTTTGCTAGTGCTGTGCTTCACTCTGAACCGTCTGGTAGGCCGGATGACACAGTCGGACTGAACGTATTTGCCTCGCGGGCTGTAGTTTGCTTTAGGCCTTTTCTAGGGCCCCAAATAACCTTCATATGGGTTTGCATATCGTACGACTATTACATTATCCAAGTAATCGGTAAATCTTTATATCAATAATATAAATAAATCCAGCTTTCTATTTATCAATATATGACAGACACGTAATTGAAAAGTTTTCGAGATGACGGGAAGTTTAATTAACGTTTTAAAACTTTCATAAGAAGAATTATTTTACCACCCGTATCCATTCACCCTGTTTCTTAACTCACAAAATAGTGGAAAACTTTTCAAGAGTCCATTGGGAGAATGAACATAGTTACCAAATGCAGCAATGGAAAAAAGTGACATGAAGCAATGCTTTATTCTCTCTCTCTCTCTCTCTCTCTCTCTTCCTCTCTCTCTCTCTCTCTCACTCTCTATCTTCCTCTCTCTCTCTCTCCCTCTCTCTCTCTCTCTCTCTCTCTCTCTCTCTCTCTCTCTCTCTTTCTCTCTCCCTCTGTTTATCTGCGGGCTGAGACTTAAAGTCAAAACACACCGCTGCGTTTTCTTTGACGCAATGCGTCATGCGTCAGTCGTATGAAAACCGTGTGACGTCACGAACCAATCTTTAAGAGCGGTAACACAGACCGGCACGTCGTCTGTCGTGCGTGTCTGCGTTTTTTCCCCAAAACGCACATTTCTGAAAAAACGCATTGTAAACAATACAAAATGGATGCCTTGACGACACCCATTCAATTACTAAAACAATGAAATTTTATAAAGTATTTGTTTTATTGTGAAAAAAATTATTCAAATTTAAAGAGAAAAGTGAATTATATCATGCTGAAAAAAATAATGTAGTAAATCACAAAAATAACTATTTGTGAAACATTTTAGATTTAGACAGTGTTTAAATAGAGAAATACTAAGACTAAGTGCCGAAGCCATGGGGATGGGGTATTAAAGTATTTTGTTTAATATTATTAATAACTGCTTCTCGCCCACTGATACAAACTAATAATATAAAAAAATGTAGTATACACAATTATTACATTTGTTTTAATCAATATCATTATCAAAAGTTTGTATTAAGCTCGTTATCACACGACTCGACTTTGTTTCGAGACAGCAAAAGCCAAGTCACACAATGACCAAACCATCACAACACCTATCGATGTAATAAGTCAAGTGATCAGTTTTAAGTCCAATTTTCAAATGTATCTTAACTGAATTCAAATTTATCTCAAGTTTAGTTTTCTGCTGTACTAGTTTTGTTTTTTTTTTACTCCGGTTCAAGTAATTAGCCTACTAAGACTAATTATATAAGTCTAACATTAGTAACATTAGTCATTAGGTACTTCGAAGACGATGAGAAAATTCAAAACAGTAATATAAAAGTTTAATATGTTTAATTTGATAGAGCTGGTTGCAAGCATTCCAATGATACCACACTTAGTGTTCTATGTCTTTTAGAACAGATGTTATAATTTTTTTCAGGTATAAAAAAGGGGGGGGGGGTCACTTTTACATAACAGAAGGAATATAAAAAAAAAACTTTGACCAAAGTCTCAATGAGCTGCAGATAAAATTGCAAAGTTTTTTATCTATAGAATGTATATACTCCAAATTTTCAACATAAATACTTTGATGCGTTTTGTTTATTGTCCAGTATTAATAAAGTTATTAAAAAATAAACAAAACAAAAATATTTTTATTTAGAATTTGAAGGCCGAGACTCGGCAAGAAAAACATTTTTATACTAAAAAAAACTGTAACTACTAAAGCTGCAGGCCTTCAAATTTTCAATTTAGATACTTGAGTGAAAGTTTAGTAATGTACATTAACATATCAAGCCTTCATTTAAAAACAAAAACTTATCTTTTTTAATTTGATGGTCCAGATTAACATTTTAATGCTAAAAATTTCTTTTAACTTTTGAACCATGAAAGATGGAAGCCTGAAACTTTCAATTTAAATACTTTAATGAATGATGATTAATGTGCCTTATTAAGAAAATTTTGATCTTGAAAAAAAAATTAAAACATTTTTTTTTTAATCTGACAGCCAAGAATGAATTTTTATTATAGAAAATATAAAACTTTTAAGCTATTTAAGTTATAGGCCTCAATCTTTTTTTTTATTATTCAAAACAGTACACTGAGGATAATTAACTCAAGGCATGGTATTGATTTTAAACATTTTATTTTATTAAACACTTTACAAAAATAAAGCTGATTGCGGTGGCCGACTGCTGGCGTTTTCATTGCCATTTATTATATTTGGTGCATAAGAAAAGAATACATGATTAGAATTTTCTGCACCTATTTTTTTAAAACACTTTCAAGTTTCACTTAAATTTCCCATTTGTCAACTAAGTCATTTCTGGACATCTGTATCTGCATGAATATTATTACTATTAGTCTCATACTAACACCCTCTCTTAAAAACTAAACTAGACTAGACTATTATGTATTATCCAAGTAGACATTATTTAACAAAAAAATTAAAATATTATTCTTAAGTATTTCATTGTAGACCTAATTACAAATAAAATGGGTTACTAGAGTAAAAAAAAAATTTTTCTTGATATATGTTGACTAATGTTGACTTTTTAAACTTATCATTCTTCAAATACTACTTCTCAAGTTTAATTGTCCCTTATACCAGCAATTAGTTATTAGTAAACATTAGTTGGCTAATTTACATACTGTTTGGTAGTATAATCATTTTAATCATCATTTATTAATAAGAAAACAATAATAATTCTGAATACCTAGAGTTCTCTCTCTCTCTCTTTGAACTCTCTCAGTTTTATCTGCGGGCTGAGACTTAGTCTCTTAGAGCCCGTGAGATCAGACCTGCTGTGTCTCTCAACATCTGGAGACTGCCATAGAGCCCGATGGCCAGCAGGCTTCCGGACTGGTCCACCCTGTGGTCCGCCAGTCCGGGGCACTCGAAAAGCAAATGATCTACGGTTTCCTCCACTTCCCTGCAGTGTCTGCAAAGGTTGTCGACATTGGGCCTCAACCTCCCAAAGTACGCGCCAATAGGACAGTGCCCAGTTCGGAACTGGGCAATTAGCGCCTGCTCGACACGCCTGAGCTTCCACCACGGGTCAGTTTTGGACGGCCGCTCTAGGACTTGCCGGATCTTAAGTCCGTTCACCCCATGAGCCCAGCCCGAGAACCACTTCGATTGTCCAAAAAGGCAGATCATGGAACGTGCTGCCTCAAATGAGCTCTTTCTTGCACTCACGGGCAGCACTTGGGAAACTGTCGACTGGACTATTGCCTTGGCAATGCCGTCTGCCCTTTCATTTCCGGGCACGTCCGCATGCCCGGGAACCCATTGAAGGGTCACATGCACGTGATGTTGGGACACAAGACCCTGTATTGCCATCAGCATGGCTTCCAGCAGAAGCGGCCATTCTCCTGTCCCTTTTACAGCTTGGAGAACAGAGAGCGCGTCAGTGAGAATGACAATGTCCAGAGCAGGCAAAGTACCCTCCCCGATTAGCTCCCCTATGTGGTCCACTGCCTCAGTAATGGCTGTCATCTCTGCCTCGTAAGCACAGAGTGACCCACATAGGCCAGCATGGTCTTTCACAAAGCCAGTTTGTGGGAGAGTGATATGAACCCCAAATGAGGCGCTTGTCCGACCGTCTCTACTGGATACAGAAGCATCAGTATAGGCCAGTATAGCGTTCCCCGAGTAGTTTTCAATCATCTCCAAAGCCACATCCGTGATGGTTCGGCGATCCTTTGCGTTCCCAGCATTGGTTTCAACCAGGGTCGTGCGTACCTCAGGCATGTAGAGAGCCTCGCCAGGCGGGAGCCTTGAGACAGTTTCTAGCATTAGGCGGTCTGTCGGCAGCTTGATCTCGGAGGCAAGTCTCACTGCGTGGTGCATAAAAGACTGCATCGAGAGCCGCTTTCTTTCCACCCAGCCATCGACCATCTCCCTTAGGACAGAGGTCTCCTCCTGCCGCTTGAAACGCTCATACGCGGTCAAGACGGCCTGCTCTCTACGAATACCCAGGGGTGGCACATTTGCCATGATTTCCACCGCTGCTGTGGGTGCCGTTCGAAAAGTGCCTGTGATCAGCCGGAGAGCCTGGTTCTGTACAACATCCAGGGCCTCTAAAGAGGACTTAGACCCATAGACCTGCACAACCTGGCTATAATCTATCTGAGACCTTACTGCACCCATGTACAGCGACCTCAGGACATCTGCTCGAGCCCCCCAGGACGTGCTCGCCAGCTTCTTGACAATATTCAGTCTGTTAGAGGCGCAGCGGGCAACCTCCGACAGATGTGTGCAGAGAGTAAGCTTTCTGTCAAGTGTTACTCCCAGGTACTTGGGCTTAGGTTCCAGAGCAAGAACCTCACCCTCTACCTCCAGTCTAAATGGCTCCCTGAGGATACTCGTGCCCATGGTAAACAGCGAGTAGACAGTCTTCGAGACGTTAATCTCTAGCCCCCACATCCTAGTATAACAGCCGACCGTAGTCAGGTCCTTCTGGAGTGCTCTCTCAAGGACTGAGGCACTCTTTCCGGTCTTCCAGACCGCTAAGTCGTCGGCATACAGTAGGCTTTTACATCCCAGAAACTCAGGCAGGTCATTGATGAAAGCTAGGAACAATGTACAACTGAGGGCGGAACCCTGTGGGAGACCCTGTTCGAGGGTCCGTTTCCTCGACACGCTGCTCCCAACGCGTGTCATGATAGTACGATTACTGAGGAAACTGCGTAACCAAATGTACATCTCAGCGGTGACACCCAACCGCTGTAGCTTCAACAATAGTCCTGGACGCCAGACTCGATCGTAAGCCTGCTTGAGATCTAGGAAAACTACCGCCGTTGACTCAGCTCTCTGAAAGCCGTCGGCTATTTCTTGGACGAGGAGCGTGACCATGTCCATCGCACTCTTACCCCGCCGAAAGCCTCCTTGCTTTGGGGTAATGAGCCCTTTTTCCTCTAAGAACCACATCAACCTTCGGTTGACCATGCGTTCGGCTACTTTCCCGACACATGAAGTGAGGGAAATAGGACGGTAGCTTTCGGCCTGGTCAGTCTTTTTTCCCTTTTTTAAGTACCGGCACTATGACAGCCTCCCTCCACCTCTGAGGGAGTTCTCCTGTCAACCACGTGCGGTTGACGAACTGGAGAAGTTTTGCTTGTCCCGCTGCCCCGAGGTGTGTGATCATCTCATTACTGATCAAGTCACTACCTGGAGCCTTTCTCATGCGACACTTCCTGACTGCGTATGCCAATTCATTGACAGAGAATGGGGCCTGAACGTGTCTCGATTTTCCGTGCCAAACTCAGCCTTCTCTTTGACCCGTCGGACTTTATCCAGTGCCTTGGACAATGTACTCTTCTTACTCGACTTACTGACCTCTGCAAAGTGCTTGTTAAGCACTTCGGCCTTCTTGCTATCGCTAGCCGTCAGGCCTGAGTCCGTTTGCATCGGGGCACCAGTTCTAACTGCCCCAGCCTGGGTCAAGTCTTTCAGCAATTTCCATGTCTTTTGGCTCTCCCTTAGGTCCAACTTCTCTCGCAAGTATCAGTCCATTTCTGCTTTTTGGCCTCAGCAGACGCCCTTTTACTTGCTCAGTTAGTTTATTGTACTCACGGCGCGCCTCAGCCGTTTTCAATCGACAAGCTTTCTTTCGAGCGGCTTGTCTTTGCCGAACTAACCTTGCAAGGGCTGTAGTCCAAAATGGTCTGAACTTACGTTTCGGGAGGCTCTTTGGGATCGTCCTACGTGCGGCACCTAAGATCGCTTCAGTGATCTCCTTGTAAGCAACGTCGACTGTTCCACGCTCGGTATCTACCCTCTCCAAGGCAGCGTCAGCTGCTGCCCTGAAGGCGTCCCAATTTGCTTTTGAATAAACCCAGCACCTGTGCTTAGCTCCTGGGTTTCTCTCAGGTGGAGGAATGTCCACTGAGACGAGAACGGGTTTATGGTCACTACCGACGCAATCTAGCACGCGGAAAGAGGTGTTACAGGCCAGGTCAGCCGAGACGAGTGTTAAGTCGGGTCTCGTTTCGCTCCCACTCGCACCGTGCAGCAAGGTGGGTACAGACTCATGGTCCTGCAACCTAACTAAATTTGTAATATTACAAATTTCCTCAATCCTCTGGCCAGCCGCATCAGTGCGCTCATAGCCCCATGCCGGAGACATGGCGTTGAAATCACCACATACAAAGGTGCCAAGCAGAGTATCCTCAGCTGTTATTAGACTGAGCTCTGTCTTGGGGGGATTGTACACGTTAACACAATGGTACTTCCTCCCATCCTTATAAACATCCACCGCGAGCGTATCCGTTTTCCCGCGTGAGCCGTGGGCGCTGCTCGGCTGAGCATTTAGCGTATTTCTGACCAGGGTCACCAATCCCCTGCAGTTCTTGCACCCACAGCGGAAGCACGAATAGCCAGTGAAGTGGACTGTCCTAAGTCCAAGGATGCACTCTTGTAACATTGCAACATCCACGTCATTCTCGTTCAAAAGTTTTGCGACTTCTAGGCTCTTGGGGATGAGACCCCGGACATTCAGGTGGACAATCCTGAATTGAGCCTTACCAGAGCGTTTCCCGAGTCTTCGCTTGTCAGTTGTGGTGCCGGTCACCTCAGGCGGGGAGCTTTCGGCTACACCCGGGAACAGTGACCTGCTCTCCTCAACTTTCGGCTTCCCGCTGACAGAGCAATCAGCGTTTATCACCGAGGGCTGGGCTTGACGGTTCCCAGTCTCTTTTGTCTCGCCGGGCACCATAGGCGGGGAGCTTTCGGCTACACCCGTTGGCAGTGCCCTGCCTATGTCAGTCTTGGTGCCGGCCACCTCAGGCGGGGAGCTTTCGGCTACACCCGGTAACAGTGACCTGCGGTCCATGACTTTCGACTTCCCGCTGACAGAGCAATCAGCGATTATCGTCGAGGGCTGGGCTTGACAGTTCCCAGTCTCTTTTGTCTCGCCGGGCACCATAGGCGGGGAGCTTTCGGCTACACCCGTTGGCAGTGCCCTGCCTATGTCAGTCTTGGTGCCGGCCACCTCAGGCGGGGAGCTTTCGGCTACACCCGGTAACAGTGACCTGCGGTCCATGACTTTCGACTTCCCGCTGACAGAGCAATCAGCGTTTATCGTCGAGGGCTGGGCTTGACAGTTCCCAGTCTCTTTCGCCGCGCAGGGCGGAGCCAGCCACTTTTCCAGCCCCGTTCTCGGTACCCTGCTGGTCGTCACGATCGGTTTTCCGCTGGAAGAGCTGCCAGCGTTACCCGAGGACTGGGCTCGACCTGCCACAGCCACTTTTGGGGGTCTGCCTCCCCTCGTCTCCGCGTGGTCGTACGTTCTGATTTCGTGCCAACAGAGCAATTAGCACTAGTCAGGGACTGGGCTCGACCTGCCGCAGCCTCTTGTGAGGGTGTGCGAATTCCCTCGTAGCGCCGTTCAGCGGTCACTGTGCCTGAGTCGGGTTGACAGAGCAGTCAACCGTATTCAGGGGCCTTGCCTGACCTAGCTTGGCCTTCACCTGTGGTGGGACGCGACTCCCACCTGTACGCTTTTCCGGTAAGCCCGGCGGTGGACACTCAGTGCCTTCGATCCGCCTTAGTGGTTCTTGGGCTGGGCTGAAAGTAGCTTTTTTTACGATGCCAGACCTTTCAGCTAAAATCCTGGCACCGGGGCAAGTAGTCGAGCTTTTAGCGATGGCGGCCCTACCGCCCCCTAACCATCCATCGAGGCATGTTTGGGTGCTGCCCAGACCCGCTTTATTCCTTTTCTTATCCTTTTCCATTTGCTTTTCGAGTGCCCCAGGGAGGGGCGGGTTGGGTGGTCTGACAAGTAAGCAGAGCAGCTCAGTTGCCTCCCTTGCCTCGACCCAGGCTAAACCAGTGCCGGGCGTGCCTACCGCCGGACATGTCTGATCTCTCGGAATGAGAGTGGGTTGGTGTACCTTTTTCCTCGAAACCCCGATCTGCCATCGAGGGGCTGGCTCCGTGCAATACCAGCGTTCGGCCACAGTATCGAGTACACCAGGGTTCACTTCCCGCGCTCGTCCTGCAGCGGGGGAGCGTTTAGCAGTTCCCTTGCGGGCATCCCACCACCATTCACCTAAGAGCGTTCAGGTGCCCTCCAGAGCGGGGTGGGCTGGTTAGAGAGTTAGAGAGATTCATTTCAATGCTTTTATATTTACTTTCTCAAATAATATTAGGCCTATCAGTATTTGCTAATGATTTTTATGGCTTATTAAAAAATACTTAGTATTTTACTCTTATTTTTTTTTCTTGATATGTGTTGACTTTGGACTTTGTAAACAACCAAACATTAACATAACTATAACATTCTTAATTTACATATATTTCAGCTTAACACAACTATTTTTGTTGACTTTTCACTTTGTAAACAAAACATTCTTCTACTTATGACCTAAATTATAGAAAATTATAATGTAATAGATAATTATAACAATATATATTACATTTGTATTCATACTAATCATAAAAAAACAATGAAATTTATGGTATTTTGTTTTCTACTAAAACACTTTTTTTTTACTGTTTCTTTGGTTGTGGCAATGATCACAGTTAAATTGAATGTTTAGAATTAGCATGTTTTTTTGTTATGTATATACCTTACCTACTTTGCAATCTTTTTATAGGCTTTTAATTTTATTACAGTAACTTTCAGGTGGTGTGGCAGACCAATTCTGTGTTTTGGGAAATTTATAATCAATTATCACATTCGCGAAGACCAATCGATTTGAAATTTCTAAAACGTGTGTATTCTTGATGACAATACACTATTATAGAATGTTTGTGTCAATTTATTAAATTCTTATGGAGCCCAAATATAAGTGAATTAATTTTTTGATAGTGTTTATATAAAGAGGGACGGATGGCCGAGTGGTGTAGATACTCGAATGTCGAACTGAGAGACCTGGGTTCGATCCACTGTAAGAACCATGTGAACATTTTCCAGGTGAAATTTGTTTCAAAGTCGTCCCACAAGTCCACCCAGCTTTAAATGGGTGCCTGACTTAAGTTGGGGAAGTAACGGCAGCTGGGCAAGGGATATAGCAGAATGGCATCTCAAGTTTTGCATTGGTTTATGAATTTAATGAGTTTTGAAGCTGTTTTTTTTAGTCTGGTGTGCTATTTTTAATGTTGTATATAAACTTTACCCACAAAAGAAAGGGAAATTCTTTTAACAATATAATAGAATATAAAACTACTAAATTTGAGAGTTTTGTTATTCCACTATGTACATCACTTATTAATTTATACTAACTACACAAACAAAAACAAGATAATTACTTTCGACACTAAAAAGTATAAATCTTGATTAAAGAAAAGCGTGGCCACCAGAATAAAAATTAAATAACTGAATAAATTTATTTAAATGTTTGTATGATCTAAGCTATTTTATTAAAAGTATTTTTAAAAAGTTTTTTTTTTACATTTTTTAAAATGCAAAACAACTATTAAACACTAAAGCATTTTTACTTTTTATTGATAATTAAAATGTGTGCTGTTCCAAATCATAAAGATGCAATTTATCATTTAATTATTTTTTTTACTTTGAAATGTTGTCATTAAAAAAAGTTATTTCTGTGCCTTTAAGAATACATGTATAACCAAAAAGAATCCTATATGGTTTTAGGTGACAATACATACTATCTCTAGAACCTTTTATGGCATGAGAAATTCAATACTTTTTATGATCAAAGGATAAAAAAAATTGTTTTCAAGAAATCAAAAGCCTACAAAAAACTATTTTAAAATAAAGCATTTTTGTTATTCAGAAAGCTTTTAGTTCTAAATAAAAAAAGACAACTCCTGCATCATATGTTTGACTGTTTATATTAAAAGATATTACACACTACTTAGCTCAATAAAAGAGCTGTGTTTTTGCATGACTCAAAAATGATATGATAATTTTAAAAATAAAGATGCCTAATAGTATTAGTTGATAAGCATTAGAATATCTTTACTTGTATGGATATTTAAAGTCTTTCATCTGAGATTCCGTTATTTCTTATTTGGAAATCTGTTTGGATTACAATGAGTGCTTTGGATTACAGGCTTTTTTATATATTAGTAGCCTATAGGGAGGCTTAATTTAGCTCTTAGTAGTCTTATAGAGCTGAATTTGGTGCTTAGTTGAGTAGTATTTGTATAATTTAAATAGATACGAAATTACTGTCACCGAAAGTTATTTGGTTGTTAAAAGTACATCATTTCTGTAGTTTGATACTATAATCATACTATAATGGTAGCTTTCTTTCTATTATCAAGATTGGCTATATATATTAATGAATATATATATATATATATACAGGGGCATAACCAGGAGGGAGAGAGTGGGGATTCCAAACTGACTCGAATGCCCCACCTGGCCCCCAAACATTTTTTTTACATTAAATATTAAGTACATTATCTCATATCATGATGTAGAAAGTCAAAATACAGGGGCCCCCAATGAGGTCAAGCCCCCTCCAGGTCCTCCCAGTTCCTAAGTTTAGAACTGTATATCTATATATAAGTATAGAAATGAACAGGGCTTCTTAAACTATGGGTCGCGACCCCATTTGAGGTCGCGTAGCGAAATTCTACGGTCGCGAGAGATAAAAATACAATTTAACAGAAAATGTTTTTTAACTTGTAAAATATTAATTTATTTTTCTTTTATATTTGTATGGGGTCGTCAAGAAACTCGCAATCATAAATGGGGTCGTGAATTACAAAAGTTTAAGAAGCCCTGAACTAGAATAACGCTGTTCCTGGTTAAATGAATAAATAACTTGATTACTTAACCCTACAGTTCCCCATGATTCATATATGAATCAACCATATTTTCTCATTATTATAATCTTATTATTAACTTTGGCCTAAAAAGGTGAATGTATCTATTCATGTTAACTCAGAGGGATGTAAAAGTTGTTTAGGTGAGTGCAGTCAATTTAAGAGAATTTTTAGCTGAACTGTGTAGGTCAGTGAGCATACTTTAGAAAACGCACGTCGTGGCAGTGTGTTTTGCCGAAAAACGACACGACAATGGCCTGTCGTGTCTAGTACGTCAAACGTGCGTTTGACGCACCGTCGTGTTGGTGTGGTTAGGCTCTTACTCTTGGAACGTGTGTAATCAAACTCTCTGTGTCCCTCAACATCCGGGAACTGCCATAAGGACCAACGTCAAGCAAGATACCCGTCTGTTCCACCCTGTGGTCCGCCAGCCCGGGGCACTCAATTAGCACATGCTCCATGGTTTCCTCAACTTCTCTGCAGTGTCGGCAAATGAAAGTGACATTGGACCTCAACCGCCCAAAAATACGCACCGATAGAAATATTCCCAGTGCGAAACTGGACAATAAGTGCCTACTCATCTCTCCTGAGCCCCCACCACGGGTAAGTTTTGAACGGCCGCTCCAATGGACTACGGACAGTCCTATAGCTCGTTCCAATATTAGATAAAGCTTCCAGTAAATCATGGTAGAAATAACTTAATTTTTCTCATTTCGGTTTTAAGCCTGCTTTTTTTTTCCCTGGACTCCTCATTTGTAAGCAGTATTAGTCGGTATCCGTCCATCTCGGATGATTCTGGTAGCGCTCTAGGTGTCTCCAGAGCGCAGGCCTGGGCGAAAATTGCGCTGCCCAGACAACAGGGCCTCCCTCTCGGCTTTGTCGACGGGGTACAAGGGGGTGCAAAGCACCACGCTTGGGGACGTCTTGGCTGCAGGAGTTGCCGGAGGGATATCATGAGTGAGGTACATCCGCCTTAGGGACTCCGGCTCCGGATTATTCCTCGGGGTTGACTACCGAAGCCTTTTCCATGGGTGGGTGAGCCTGCAAGGCAGCAGCGGTTTGGAATCAGGGTTTTTCTTCCCCTAGATGGGTTGCCCTCCCAGGCTGACGAACCCCATCTGCCCGAAGCGACTGGTTTTGAGGCGCCAGTGACCGCCTTTGCCCCTTCTCCTGTCAGTAGAAGCAGTTTCGCAAGGCTTGGAAGTTAAGCCACGCGGGCAGGCCAGGAGCTGAACTTAGTTGTCAGAGGCTATATGGGACGCACGCCATAAGGGAGCATTTTATAGGCTGTGGGAGCTTATCCCTACCACCACCCCCGGCTATGACAACCTTGATTGTAAGCAGTATTACATCTTAAAATCAAAAGGCTTTTATGCAGCACAATTTCAGATTTCAACTTTTTCAATAATTTCTTTATTCAGAATCAACGAGAATGTACTAAAGGTTTTGGTAGAGGGGTGGTGGGGGGGGGGCGTATAAAGTCCTGACGTATGTATAAGTGAGATAGTGGACAGTAAACTGGTACAGTCCGATAACTGGTGATAACTCAAGGGCACTGTCAGTCAGAGATTAGGTATCAGTTTTATGGTCAGAAGATAAAACGACGGAATTTTACATCATGAAAGTAGAGCGGTACAGTAGTTGTTATTGTTGGCCTCGAACAGAATATAATACTGAAATTTAAAAATTGTGCAATTAAAACAATACATAATATATTCACAAAGCAATAATGTTGACACCAATTAAGAAATATGACGTCAGCTATTATAAATTTATAATCTAATGTTTTATGAATGATGATTATACGAGAGAAAACGACCAGGATATTTTCGTATGTATAATATAAAGCTGTTTTTTACGTCTATATAGGTCATTTATATACGTACGTTAATATTGAAGCACGGGGTGGGGGGGTCCCCTTGTCATCACCATATAAGTCCCCTACTTACTAAAGATATATTTATAGTTTTAAACCGTTGAACGCTACTGTATCATGAACCCAGTATTTATAATTTATTTGTTCCTAATGCACAAGTTACTGTTGTATTTCAGGCTGTTAAAATGTTACGTTATAATTTTGCAACAGACACAATCTTACTTGCAACAATATATATATATATATATATATATATATATATATATATATATATATATATATATATACCTAAAATGATCTAACAAAATATTTGGACAGCTGATATTTCGATCTAGTGTTGAAATTGGGTCGAGAACTGATCTGCTCTTTTGTTGCGTGGAATGGTCAGTTCGGGTGGGCGCATTCACATGTGAGGGTGGGGGGGGGGAGGGGAAAGTGACCCCTGGGGAAGATGAATGGGGGTAGTGTAGGAGGGGGTAAATTATACACGTAACAACACATTTACCTGTTAACTCTTTCAAGTTATATTACTCGTGGATGTTTGGGTAAAGTTTTGTGTTACTCGTGGATTTGTTGGTGAGGTTTTGTGTTACTCGTGGATGTGTTGGTGAGGTTTTGTGTTACTCGTGGATGTGTTGGTGAGGTTTTGTGTTACTCGTGGATGTGTTGATGAGGTTTTGTGTTACTCGTGGATGTGTTGGTGAGGTTTTGTGTTACTCGTTGATGTGTTGGTGAGGTTTTGTGTTACTCGTGGATGTGTTGGTGAGGTTTTGTGTTACTCGTTGATGTGTTGGTGAGGTTTTGTGTTACTCATGGAAGTTTAGACCGATTATAGCGATCGAGCCTCGAGCCTAATTGGTCCCCGCGCTAGAGAGTAATTCAATTTCCTAAAAATCTAGATATAATAAAATGCTTTCAAATTATACATCGGGATAATTTTATATTGTCATTAAGATATAATTTATTTTATATTATTATTTATATAGTTAGTAAAATGTATTTTTCATGTGTTTTATGGATAATTCTTCAGTAAAATAGTTGGCAGCCTGTGTCATTCTCGATGTCAGCAAGGCCTATGTAGTCTTGCCTATTGTCAGTACTAAACTAATACTTGGAAATGGGTGCCCCACAACTATAACAAAAGTGGTTTACTGACTTCAAACCGAGTCAAGAGATGAGCACCTCATCCTTACTGGAGAACTCATCTGTGAATTTTTTTTTTTTTTTAAAAGAGCAAAATAAAAAAAAAACCTCGTTAATAAAATTACCTTACGTCACGTCGTCTGCTCTATCACCGGACTAACCAGTCACACACCACCCCTAAACACACACATTTTTTTTTCTTTCTTTTTCAACCAAAGTAAAATAAGTTAAAAAAAAAACCGTTGGAAAGAAGCAGACGACAGCAGGGCTTCATCCAGATGTCAGCTTACATTAGTGAAAGTCCATCGCCCCCAAAAGGACAGAAGGGGTGGGCCGGTCATATCCGGGTTACCCATTGTAACTTCCTGTCCATAACCCCCCCCCCCCTTACTCTCGCACTCTCTCTATCAGTGATGTATCTGTTCTTATATTTTTCACACACTAGCGCTACTTTTTCTTCGGCAGACGATCACTAAGAGTTATCACCCGCTTCCTTTTTTTTAGACCTTTATGTCGTCACACATATATTTCACCTGAAATTTCGACTTTTTTTTTTTTAAGCACCGGTGACCTTGGACTTTATCTCTCAACCCCATCGCCTCATAGATTCGACACTTTCATCCATTTGTCTTCCATTTTTTTGTTTCATTTCTTCTTTATTTGTGCCGCAAGGAGGGGGGGGGGGGAAACAACCCAGAAATTAATTGTTGTTTTTTTGTTCCCTTGTTGTAGCGATCGACTTAATTTATTTTTTGGAGGAAAGCGGCTTCCGGTTTGAGAAAGCGTGGGTCTAAAACCCACAAATTGTTTGTGATGGTGGCTGACACAGAATAAAAAACAACAATCACTCAAACAAACTACACACAGTAACACAGACAATGCCACAATAAGACTCTCTCTCTCTCTCTTTCTCTCTCTTTCTCACACACACACACACACACACACACATACACACATATACACACAAGGTAAATCAAAACATCGAATACTTTGTTCATTGTTGTCATGGAGGAACAAGACTTAAAAGATCGATTAGTTTGTTCTATTTTTTTTTTTGTATACTTCAGGCATAATTTATAGAGTAGGAGTTAGACACAGACATGATGGAAGGGATAGTCACGGGGAGGGGGAGGAGATGGAGTAATGTGTGGAGTTGGGCGGGGGGGGGGAGGAGACCGCGATGGTCAATATGACAACATCGATGTGGGGGTGTGGAGGGGGGTGGGATAAATGTGGAAATAATGACAGACTGTCGTGTTTATAGGCGGCAGATTTGACTGGTGTTTACCTTCGGGTATTGTTTACACGAGATATATTCAACGACTGCCTGTAACGTTGTTGTTGTCGTTGTTTTCTATTTAATTTACAGAGATTTGATCTCAAACTCTCTGTCAGAGCCGTTCTTACGTCTGTGCGGGCCCTAGACAGAGATCTGCAGAGATACTTGGGTGGGCCCTAGACAGAGATCTGCAGAGATATTTGGGTGGGCCCTAGACTTGACAGAGATCTGCAGAGATACTTGGGTGGGCCCTAGACAGAGATCTGCAGAGATATTTGCTTGGACCCTAGACAGAGATCTGCAGAGACATTTGGGGGAGGGGCATGGACGAAAGCATATGAGGCCCCCTCTGCTTTTTTGCTCTACTTAGTAACATTTTGTCTGCCCCCCCTGCTATTGGGCTGGCCCTTGCTGTTTAAAGCTTATTTTTTATCTTTTTTTTTAAATTGATATCAACAACATTACTTGTTAAAGACGTAAGGAGTAAAGAGACCTGTTTAATACGTTTTTAATTTATTTTTTTGTTCTTAGGCGGTCTATCTTGAAAAAGATTATTTGATTTAAATTATCTTTCAATTCCTGAGTATAATAATGACAACTCTCGTCTCATCCCTCCTCCGCCCCGCCCCTCCCCCCCGGGGGCACAACTTTTTTTTTAAATCCCGTAATATCTTTATCTTGCTTACGTTAAATGTTTCAGTGCGGTATTTTATAGTGCAATATACCATCAATATACCACCAATATACCATCAATATTTCATCGATATACCATCAATATACCATCAACATATCATCAATATACCATCAATATACCATCAGTAATACATCAATATACCATCAATAGATCATCAATATCGCCCAAATATCATCAATATACCATCAATATACCATCAACATACCATCAATATATCATTAATATACCATCAACATACCATCAACATACCATTAATATACCGTCAACATACCATCAATATACCATCAACATACCATCAATATACCATCAACATACCATTAACATAACATCAATATACCATCAATATATCATCAATATATCATCAATATACCATCATGATGAGCTTGTTGACTTACCTGTTGTTCTAAAACATCTATTGGTGAATTCCTTATGTTACTGTACAGTGTGTACAAGTTAATTCAATTACGTGATATTGACAATTACGTCTAATGGTAATGTTGAAAACAGTTTGTTTTATTTTTATTAAATGAACTAGATTCTAGAAAAAACGATTATTGTTCAAAAATCGATCTATGCTATTGATTTACTGTTATTTGAACTATTTCATTCTTGCATTAACTTATGTTTTGTTGTTTTGTTTGTTTTTAAATTCCATCTCAATTTTTTATTGAATTATAAACAAAAATTATAAAAGCGTTGGCATTCAATGGCATTTGTAAATTTTCTTATGTTGAATTTACTAGAAACTTAAGGTACAATGTTTATGTTTACCTTGTTGATTGAGCACTGAACAATAAAGATATAATAAAATGAATCAAAAAATATATTGTCTGATGCAGTATTCTTTCGTTAGTTTGAAGCCACATAAAATAATTCTACAATATCAAAGGCTACAATTTAATCATCACAATTTTTTGACGTCTATACAGAGAATGAAAAAAAAAAATCCATAAATTTCATCAATGCATTCGAGCCTTGTATAAACAGTCTTAGCGAGAAAGGTACAAAAGTATGTTTGTGGTCTGTTGATGAGTCAGGTAGCAAAACTGGTGAACTTCTTCAAACTCTTTTGTTATTTTATACAAACATAATGTCAATGCGCACCCTCCGCTTAGTCTTTCTAGTAGTAACCCTTGGGTACCCGTACCACCAGAAGTTGAGAACCAAGGCTCTAAGGGAAGTGACTTGAAAACAATATGTTGCCACTTTACGTGATTTTTGGTTCATTGTCTTTTTTTATATACACAAACTGGAATTATTGCAGATAGTTAAGGGGCCGCATGACACTAATATTTGCTTCACTTAAAAAGACAACAGCTGTGCTTGAAAAGGTCGCTGTCGCACACCCTGGTTTAATGTCTTACACCAAGGGTCGATGCTTTTTGAGGAAAATGTACTGGCCCGCCGAAGAAGTTAGAATAAATTCGACAGGAGCTCGAAAAATTTAGTTTTGCCGTATAACTCTCAGCGCTGTCTCGCGGCACATCAGCGTACCTCGGGACATCGGCTGCGGAGCACTCCACTAGTCTGCACTTCAACACAAATTTAAATCTCCTTTGAAAAAAAAAACAATATTTAGTTACCCGCCTTTTTTTTCTGCCACCAGACCCCAAAATTCTATTTTTATCCCTTGTTTCACTAACGCACACGTGACGTCTGTTTCCGCCTCCCCACGCCCTCCCATCATCCCCCACGCCCTCTCCTCCCCGGAGGGTGTAGAGTCTCATTCTATTTTACTTACTTTATTATTTGAATCTCTTTTTATTAGGGGCAGACAAGCACGTAAAAAGCACCATTTGTAGTTCTTCTTACTTCCCCTTGGGCTGTGGAGTTTTCATGCTGTTCTCTCCCCCCTCCCCTCTCTCCCCCCCCCCTTTTTGTATTACTAATACTAGGCTTGAGGGGGAGAGACAATGTCCCCGTATGGAATGCGTCACACCTTGTTTCTTTTTGTTGGATATTTAAGCTTCCCTTCGGGAAAAACCGTTTCCAGCATGCAAGTGAAGGACATAAAGATACCAAACAACTCTTCTTAGAGGGAGAGAGAGAGGGGGGAGAGGGAGGTAATGTGTTTTTAGACACACACGAAAAGGGGAAAAAAAAACAAGATTGAAACAGCAACACCAAAACAGGAAAAGCCTTAATTATAGTACTTCTGGCTGTCCAGTCCATTTTACTGGAACTATACTTATGACCATGGTGGATCAGTAATGGAGTCTTCTGGCAGAAACCACTTCTTGCACCCGTCTTCCTTTTTATTCGATTCCAATTTTTTTAGTTGTTTTTTTTTTAATATGAAGGAGTGAATAAGTTCAAAGGTCAGTTGTCCCTAAAGATTTGTGGAATACTCTCAGAGTGCTGAGAAAAGAATTTTTTTTTTTAATGTTTTCTTTGAATGATTTGAACTGTAAAGTAAAGTTCCCTTCACCCTTGAGGCCATTGATGGGCAGATAGGAATTCATCTGTTTCTGTAAGCCAACCCAAATTAAGGGATCGGTATAATACGCCCGCTCGACAGCCCGTGGTAAAACATGCACAGTATACTACTGTACACTGCAATATACTGCTATGCACTGTTATATACTGCTATATACTGCTATACACTGCTATATACTGCTATACACTGCTATATACTGCTGTACACTGCAATATTCTGCTATGCACTGCTATATACTGCTATACAATGCTATATACTGCTGTACACTGCAATATTCTGCTATGCACTGCTATATACTGCTATACACTGCTATATACTGCTATACACTGCAATATACTGCTATACACTGCATTATACTGCTAAAAATGCAATATACTGATATGCACTGCAATATACTGCTATTCTGCTGTATACTGCTATACACTGCAATACAATGCTACACACTGCTATATAAGCCACACACTGCTATATACGCTACACACTGCTATATACGCTGCACACCGCAATATATTGCTATACACTGTAATGCAATGCCAGACACTGCTTTATATACTGCTGAACACTGAAATGCAAAGCTACACACTTCTTTATACTGCTATACACTGCAATGCAATACCACACACTGCTTTAGACTGCTATACACTGCAATGTAAAGCTACACACTGCTATATACTGCTTTCAGCTCACTACCCGCTGTTACATTCGTGGCTTCTAGCTCAACTCAAATACCACCTGATAAGTTCGAGCGTTGCTCCTATTCCTCTGCTCCGATTCCAAGAATTAGTGCGTAGAGATGGGATGATTGGCGTAGAGATGGGATAATTGGCGTAGAGATGGGATAATTGGTACTGGTTTGACCAAGTGAGTGTACTGTGCAACTAGGGTACATTTTTAGTACTTGAACTTGTAATAATTGTACTCGTACTCTCACCTTGAGCATTTAGTAGTCATGGTGTTACTTGCCAGTAATAAATCTTGTGTACTTGTACTTTGAATTGCACCTTGAGTACTTGTACTTTGAATTGCACCTTGAGTGCTTGTACTTTGAATTACACCTTGTGTACTTGTACTTTGAATTGTACATTGTGTACTTGTACTTTGAATTGCACCTTAAGTACTTGTACTTTGAATTGCACATTGTGTACTTGTACTTTGAATTGCACCTTGAGTACTTGTACTTTGAATTGCACCTTGTGTACTTGTACTTTGAATTGCACATTGGGTACTTGTACTTTGAATTGCACCCTGTGTACTTGTACTTTGAATTGCACCTTGTGTACTTGTACTTTGAATTGCACCCTGTGTACTTGTATTCATACTGTAACTTGCACGTTAAGTATTTTGTACTCATGGTCTTACTTGAAATTTAGAAGAAAAAAAAAACGTGCGTAAATGTACTTGTAAATGTACATGCATTTTCGGGTACTTGTACTCATAACTGCATGGTCAGTGTTTGGTACATCTCTGCATTCCAGAACTGTACCCGGTGACCCCAGCATTTATTTCTCATGAACAGCGCCTATCCAATTCTTAGGCTGAGTTTACTACTAGTCGACTATGCACCCCCCTCCCCCCACATCGCGTTGTGTCCAAAGCAAAAGGCGACAATCCATTAAACAAAACGATACCTTTTAATTATAAAGTGCTCGATACCCCAATCTCCCCCACCACACACACACACACTTGCCCCCCCCCCAACCTCTCACTAGTGAGGTGCTTCTAATGAGAAGATGACCACACTGCATTCATCACTGACGTCTACCATTTAGTGATACGTCCAAACATCCCCCTGCCAACCCCCCAACACCTCATACACACAATCACATACACACAATCACATACACACAGTCACATACACACAATCACATACACACAATCACATACAAACAATCACAGACATACAATCACATACACACACAATCACATACACACAATCACATACACACAATCACATACACACAATCACATACACACAATCACATACACACAATCACATACACACAATTACAAACACACAATTACAAACACACAATTACATACACACAATCACATACACACAATCACATACACACAATCACATACACACAATCACATACAAACAATCACAGACATACAATCACATACACACACAATCACATACACACAATCACATACACACAATCACATACACACAATCACATACACACAATCACATACACACAATCACATACACACAATTACAAACACACAATTACAAACACACAATTACATACACACAATCACATACACACAATCACATACACACAATCACATACACACAATCACATACACACAATCACATACACACAATCACATACACACAATCACATACACACAATCACATACACACAATCACATACACACAATCACATACACACAATCACATACACACAATCACATACACACAATCACATACACACAATCACATACACACAATCACATACACACAATCACATACACACACCTATCACAGGCGACTTACCAGGAGCGACTGATGAACCCGCCCTCCCCCCCCCCCCCACCCACCCATGATCTTTTCAGCAAATTCAAATTAGCTGAGCTCATAAAAAGAAAAAAAAATCTTGAAAGCTGCTCTTTTGTCTTCTTTACTCTGGAATTTTCTATCGTATTCCTCTTAAGGTCAGACTGACCATCACTTCCTGTCCACGATCGATCTGACCACTGGTCATCGAATGAGATCCTGCGTCGAGATAATGCGATTAGAAATCCAGTCAGCTATCCTCATTTTGCGCTTCCAATTATATTTTTTCTTGAAAAAAAATGCCTTGATCGAAGAAGCCACTAACTGAACCCCTCCCCACCCCACCCCTTTACATTCGTAAACCCAGGAACCATCATACTCTTTCGGGTGGGTGGGGGAGGGAGGGTGGGAGGGGAATATATTCTCTCCAGCCGAGTGTCGATACTAAAATACAATTAGTGGATCGTATTGTCATGCCTGGGAAACGGTTTTCATGTCCGTTTATATTGATGCGGTGGTGGCTAGAGATTTGGGACGGAAAGTGGAGGGGAGGGGGGGGGAGAAGGAGGAAAGCAATGGGCGAAATCGATACCAGACAGGTATCGCCCGTCGTAAGTCACAGCAAATCATCCCGGAATCTTGTTGTTTGCAGTTTGCTGCTGAACGTTTTAGACATTTCTACGGAGCGAAAGATGCTGACCACATGGTGATATATGGGGCGAAAGAAGCTGACCACATGGTGATATATGGGAGGTGGGACGGGTAGAGTGAAGTGGACTTTCTTACTTGGGGTCGTCGACGTGTTGTTTTGTTGTGGTTTGGTTGAGTGCAATGTTTGTCTCTCGGTTTGTTTATTTCACATCACTCTCCCCCCACTCCTCTCTGTGATTGTTAAGCGTTATTACTGTCATTATGGTGTGATTGTTAAATGTTATTACTGTCATTATGATTTGATTGTTAAGTGTTATTACTGTCATTATGATGTGATTGTTAAGCGTTATTACTGTCATTATGGTGTGATTGTTAAATGTTATTACTGTCATTATGATTTGATTGTTAAGTGTTATTACTGTCATTATGATGTGATTGTTAAGCGTTATTACTGTCATTATGGTGTGATTGTTAAATGTTATTACTGTCATTATGATTTGATTGTTAAGTGTTATTACTGTCATTATGATGTGATTGTTAAGCGTTATTACTGTCATTATGGTGTGATTGTTAAATGTTATTACTGTCATTATGATTTGATTGTTAAGTGTTATTACTGTCATTATGATGTGATTGTTAAGTGTTATTACTGTCATTATGGTGTGATTGTTAAATGTTATTACTGTCATTATGATTTGATTGTTAAGTGTTATTACTGTCATTATGATGTGATTGTTAAATGTTATTACTGTCATTATGATTTGATTGTTAAGTGTTATTACTGTCATTATGATGTGATTGTTAAGTGTTATTTCTGTCATTATGATGTGATTGTTAAGCGTTATTTCTGTCATTATGATGTGATTTTATTTATTTTATGTTATCTCATACAATCACACACACATAAAAACAGAAAAAAAAACTATAACTTGGTTTCAAGACAACTCTATGTAGATACTACAGAACTAGGATAAACTAACAGTTCTTAATAGATCTGGTTGTTAACTATATCTCTCTGTCTTTCTCTTTTCTTTTCTCTTGTCTTTCTCGCTCTTCATATCTAGGTAAACGTCTATTCAATGGTGACATCCCCATTGTGGAGCTGACTTGTGGTCGAGCCATGAGTCGTTGAAACTCCGAGTGTCCAGTGAGTAATGAGTTCCCTAAACAAACAACAACAAAACAGACCTCTAGACACTGGCTGGAGTGGACACTCAGTTTGGCCGTAATGTGGCGATCAATCCAACCTAACTGTGGCCATCCTCAACCTATGTCAAGTAACTTAAAGGTGAGCGATAAATTCAGTTATAGCACTCACTGCGATCTAAGCAGGCAGGCAAGAGAAGAGATATGCCCTTCTGATAGACAGAATACAGGGGTGTACATACCCTTCTGATAGACAGAATACAAGGGTGTACACACCCTTCTGATAGACAGAATACAAAAGTGTACATACCCTTCTGATAGACAGAATACGAGGGCGTACATGCCCTTCTGATAGACAGAATACAAGGGTGTACATACCCTTCTGATAGACAGAATAGAAGGGTGTACATGCCCTTCTGATGGACAGAATATAAGGGTGTACATGCCCTTCTGATAGACAGAATACAAGGGTGTACATGTCCTTCTGATAGACAGAATTCAAGGGTGTACATGCCCTTCTGATAGAATACAAGGGTGTACTGTATGTAAAACATAATATGTTCAAAAGTTGCTGTTGTTTTGTTTGTTCTTTTTTCGGTGTTTTTTAATATAAATAAACATGTAAACAAACAGCTGAACATAATTGGTTTAAACAGGTTCACAAGTGTTTGCTTGCGTCTGTCTTTCTGTTTCAGAGTGTGTGTATTCACGTGTGTGTTTCTGTGTGTGTCTGTTTACGAGTGTCTGTATTTACATGTGTGTGTGAGTTAGAATTTGAAATGTCCATGTATTATATCAACAGTGGCCCAATGTGGCTCTCAAAGCTGCGGTTAGCCAACTTCGGCTCTGATATTCGCATGTGGTGGCCAAGGATGGCTATGGGAGCCGCATGTGGTGGCCAAGGATGGCTATGGGAGCCGCATGTGGTGGCCAAGGATGGCTATGGGAGCCGCAGGTGGTGGTCAAGGATGGCTATGGGAGCCGCAGGTGGTGGTCAAGGATGGCTATGGGAGCCGCAGGTGGTGGCCAAGGATGGCTATGGGAGCCGCATGTGGTGGCCAAGTATGGCTATGAGAGCCGCGGGTGGTGGGTGAATGTGGCTACCACAGACGTTGTGGGTTTACATTGAATTTAGTGAGGATTCCGATAAATGATTTTTTTATTTTTTTTCAAAAATCATAAATTGACTATGAAGACCCTTATAAAAAAAATTATATTATGAAAAATCAAAATTAGGATTTTATTGGTCTTTTATGTGGCCCTCAATGTGACAATTTCTCCAAACGTAAATAAATCACATGCAATTCTATTAATAGATTCACGACAGAGTGATTGCCCATTTCCCCTAACCTACAATTTTCCGCTTCACACATTGCAGACTCGGGAAATGGAACAGAATTCTTAATGACTTAGCTACGCAGTCACTTCAAATTAGTTTCCAAAAAGCTTAATTTGGCCAACAACAAAAAAAATGAGCGTTTTACTTCTAGATGTCTCTAATTACCGTAGTTAAAATTACATGAGGTGGCAAAATGCGCATTTTAGAGCCGCTTGCAGCATTTTCGTTGAGTTTTAAGTGGCTCCCAGTGAGGCCATTTTTTAACTATTTAATTACTTTACTTACTTTGATTACTTTGATTACTTTAATTTACTTAAGCTTTGAAAAAAAATCGTCCACTAAATCGAATAAATGAAAGTATTTTCGTCTATGTTAAAAAAACAAATAACAACAGAAGGAAATGAAGCTCTCGTCTGCTGTATGCGTCACTAACCCTGACTAATGAATCTTTAATTTTTTCTTATAGTGTTACGGCCGATGTTTGCAAACCGGCCAATGTCAGACAGTGGTCAGCGATCTTGTGAACAATGGCTAGCCGCGACGGGCCATTGTAAAACGAAGATGTGAATAGTATCATACAAAAGGGGTTAATATGGACTGCGGACTATTTGTGTATAGGAAAACATTACAGCAAGATAAATTTATTGTGAACAGATTGACCGCATGGCGTGACCGAAGGCTTTTTCAGTTCATTTGAACAGTTGTTGCTGACATTTGTAGTTTATTTTTTATACTAATTGAGTCGAAAATTTAGTCGTAATTGAAAGTATGTTTTTCATGCGATACTGTTCACATCGCCATTTTTGACATTGGCTTGTCGCACCCAGCTAATGTTCACTATGGCCGGCCATTATGAACATTGGCCAATTTGTCTGGTGAATGTTTGACAATGGCCGGTCAGCAAAATATGGCAAGTATAGATGTAGAACACGACCTGATCATCACATACACATTCAATATGTGTTCCATGGAAGGTGTTCCCCACAGAATATGTTCAATATGTGTTCCATGGAAGGTGTTCCCCACAGAATGTATTCAATATTTGTTCCATGGAAGGTGTTCCCCACAGAATATGTTCAATATGTATTCCATGGTGTATGCTGTGGGTACATTTACTGACATGAACGATGACGTCATTTTGTTTACGTGGCTTTTAGTTTCTTTGCATGCATTCTACAAAAAAAAAACAACAAACCAAAAAGTACTAATGACTTTAAGAATGACATAAGGTCGATCGGTTTAAGTATTTTGTTTGTCACAGCGATTGATCGCGAATCTGCATTCACAGACATCTTTAACTTTATACGCTAAGAGTCTCAGTAATCGATTGCTAACAAGAATCGAAAATTAATGTGATTCGAATTAATGTTTAGTAATAGGGATTTTATTTTTTTTTTTTAATTTCTTTTGAATCGTGCAGGTATTTAAAAAAAATAAAAAAAAAACAAAGAAAAAAATGCGTTTAAAAACAATGTTCCTACATTCGTGATTTCAATTGATTACTGCTTGCTAAATCGATATTGAAAATCGATTATATATTTCATAGAATAGAAAGGATCGATTATTTTACCATCGACAAATTAATTGTTGAATTATTTTTTTGTCGACATCCGGCAATTCCGCCAGTAAGGAAGAAAGAAATGTGGAGGCCACATTTCCTGAGGGTTTGAATTTTGTATCGGGTTGGAGTGTTGTTGTTGTCAACATTAACGGCAGCGATCGAAGTAGGTCGTAGCCATGACAAGGAGCCGGTAGCATGTAGGGCAGGTGTCAGGGAGCGTGGCCTGCCCTCTTGGACCTGGGATGTTTTTAATTATATATGAGACCGGTACCTAGCTTGTAAGCGTGAAGATGTATTAGGATGTCATGAAGATGTCTTTGTCATTTTGCAGTCGATGGATGTCATGAAGATGTTTTTTGGATGTCACGAAAATGTATTTGGCTGTCATGAAGATGTATTTGGATGTCACGAACATGTATTTGGATGTCGTAAAGATGTATTTGGATGTCATGAAGATGTATTTGGATGTCACGAACATGTATTCGGATGTCAGGGAGATGTATTTGGATGTCACGAACATGTATTTGGATGCCACGAAGATGTATTTTGGATGTCATTAATTGGTGTGATAATGTTGATTCTTTATATAATATCAACAAGAGATGCGTAGGGAGCATTACTCTCGCGAGACTGGACCTTAGGTTCTCTCCCCCTAGGGCATATTGTGAGTCAATTGATGTGGTCTCGTACAGTAGGTACCACACAGTCTTGTACTATGGCACTGAGAGGGTGAAATAAATTATGTGTATGTGGAGTACCGCACAGTCTTGTACTATGGCACTGAGAGGGTGAAATAAATTATGTGTATGTGGAGTACCACACAGTCGTGTACTATGGCACTGAGAGGGTGAAATAAATTGTGTGTATGTGGAGTACCACACAGTCTTGTACTATGGCACTGAGAGGGTGAAATAAATTATGTGTATGTGGAGTACCACACAGTCGTGTACTATGGCACTGAGAGGGTGAAATAAATTGTGTGTATGTGGAGTACCACACAGTCTTGTACTATGGCACTGAGAGGGTGAAATAAATTATGTGTATGTGGAGTACCACACAGTCTTGTACTATGGCACTGAGAGGGTGAAATAAATTATGTGTATGTGGACACAAACTTTACTCGTAGTATGTGACAGGGGTGCTCACTCATATGTGCGCATATCTTTTCCTCATGCATACCCACCCCCACCCCCCCCCCCCGGACTATAACCAGTACTGGATAAAAACTGGTGCCCGAAAGATTAACGAGAGTTGGATTAAGAATTGTAATTTTTTTTTAACTATAATGGAGCTGTTCGTGAATAAATGATCCCTTTCATAAACACTCTCTAATACATTCTTACTTCCCCCCCTCTCTCTTTCTTTTCCCTCCACTCTCTCTCTCTCTCTCTCTCTTTTTCTCTCATTTCCCTCTTCTCTCTCTTTCAACTCCTTCTCTCTTTCTTTCCCATTCTTTTCTCTTTGCCCCTCTTTCTTTCCCTTTCTTCTCTCTTTCTCTCTCTTTATTTCCCCTCCTTTCTCTCCCCCTCTATTTCACCACTTCTCTCTCTCTCTCTTTCCCCTCCTATCTCTCTCTCTCTTTCCTCTCTTCTCTTTCCCCTCCTCTCTCTCTTTCCCACTCTTCTCTCTCTCTCATTCCCTTCTTCTCTCTCTCTTTCACCTCTTCTCTCTCTCTTTCCCCTCTTCTCTCTAACTCTCTCACTGCAGCTTATTTAGCATCATGACAAAAAAAATGGAAGACAACAAGTGAACTTTCCTCGATTACCCCCCCCCTCTCCCACCCCGTGCACTTTGCCATAACCAACCAGCATGCACTCCACTTTCTTCTGTTATTGTTATTATTGTCAGCCATATTATCAACAATTAACTTTGATGTGTTTACCAGAAAAAATACATTATAGCCTTTTAATATTTTCTTTTCTTTCTCATTTAAAAATATATTTTGTTTTAATTAGCCCTAAATAGAGTCTTGCTTAATCGTCATGTACTAATAATTTAAAAAAAAAAAGCAAATAATCGCGAAACTAAAATATGAAAGAAAGAAAATTTGCAAATATTTAATACTTACATCTAAGTAATAAAAACCAAAATTTCCAGAAATCTGTGTTAAAAATATTTTCATATCTTTTGTCGTGTAGGTTTATCTTACAGAAAGTTTGTTATGCCAGATTTTTTTGTGTATTTCATAAAGTAAACCATCTCCGTCAATATTGATGTTCCTAGATCGTTGCCAGTTAGTTTTGTTACATTGTATTTAATGGTTGGCGTGAAACACTTTTTAGAATATTTATATGTCGGTCTTTCTCTTTTCTCTTCTCTCTCTCTCTCTCTCTCTCTCTTTCTCTCTCGCTCTCTCTCTCTCTCTCTCTCTCTCTCTCTCTCTCTTTCTCTCTCTCTCTCTTTATTTATGCATTGGCTAAATAAAGCTCCCCTTTACCCAACCATAACATTTTATATAAAATATTTTATTTCGAAAGAACATATTTAAAAAATAATGCTTTTTTTTATATTTTGTTTTGTTCCACAAAACACAGGTAAAATACAACAGAATTCTCTCTACAAAATTCTCTCTACACAATTCTCTCTACACAATTCTCTCTACACAATTCTCTCTACACAATTGAATCATTTAATGGCGGGTCATTTATCCTCTTTATCAACACAGTCTATTCGTCTGCTGTGTTCTTTATAAATTGCATTTTGAGAGAGGGGGAGATTGTGTGCGCGAGTGCGCGAGTGCGTGTGTGTATGTGTGTCTACATCATGATGAGCAGCTAAAATACAAGAGACATGGTGAACTCAGCTGTGGGACGTGGTGTTAACCGGTGCCTCTATGGCTCGAGCCCTTCCCACTTACACAACTACGTTGAGGTGTCTGATAGTATAGCCTACACTAAGTCACCTGGTCAGCTGGTCAGTTTTCTCTTTCTCCCCCCCCTCCCCGGTTCATACCCAGAACTAACATTGTGTGGGGGTTTTTTAGACCTGTAGGATGTGGACAAATTTATTTATTTTTTTTTTTAAACCAAAGATAAAAATAAAATTATTTTAGGGGCTAAACTGACCACGATGACCGTTGATAATGGCCCTCAGGGGTGCGCTTTTTTTTAAATTTCTTAAAATTTAAACCATAAGGCAGTAACGTGAAATGTGTATGTGTACCGGAATACACCAAATGTAGACGTCATTGATGTGACCAGGCCCACCGACATAAATTTCGGGCCCCTGGGCAGGGCTGTCACGGGCACACCGTGCAGATAATATTATATTTTCAAAAGTTGATTGGCCAGCTCAGTCCGGGCCCCTAAAACTCGCCCTTAATCTCACCGGGCCCCTAGGCATTTGCCCCCCCTACCCACCCTCCTCTCGGCGGCACTGGATGTGACCGAGGGCAAAGTGGACTCGGTCAAGGCTGCGGTCCGCGCGTTGCCCAAGTCTTCGCTAGCCTCGTTGTGTTTCCGTGAATTAAAAATTGTATTTAAAAAAATGAGACTGTTTTGACGACAGAGTGAATAAATGAATGGTTGAGCATTGTTTGATGTTTACCGTATTGCCGTATTACCGTATTATTGTGTTGCCGTATTACCGTACTCCGTGAAATAAAACAATTTTGTTGATTGCCATCATCTTAAAAAGAAAAAAATTCTTTTACAGAAATTAAATTGAACTTTTAATATAACTAGGCTGGCCATAAACCATGCATCTTTTTTCATTATTTATGTTTGCACTTTGTTTAGATAGGAAATTACATTTTAAATTTCATTGCAATATCCAATGCTGTGCTCTGCATCGAAGGAGAACAAAAAATGAGATAGCCTATCAAAAAAAAAATATTCTTTTTACATTTTGTAATCAGAAAGGTTTTTTTTTTAAAAAAGAAAGGGGGGTGGAGGAATACTGAAATAAGTAACAAAAACAACCTAAAACTAGCTTGTATTTTTTTTTAACCAAGCCCCGCCCCCTGCCCCCCCTCCCCCCGGAAGGCACTTATCTATAAAAGTGATACCTTCATTTCTCTTTCATTAAAAGTGAACTGGTCACTGTAACTGCCACTCGGCTCTATCATCATCCCCAACTCCCCCCACTGACACAGGAGTGAGGGGTGGGGGGGTGTTGGGCAAGTAACTCAACTCCTTCACCGACAATAGGGTGCTTACCTCTGACGCAGGGCAACAACAGTGTGACTGACACAATACTGATGGAGACAAAGATTGTGGCAGTACAGTTTATATATAATACAGCCTATATGATAACAACAACAGTGTGACACAATACTGATGGATGCAAAGATTGCAGCAGTACAGTTTATACATAATACAGCCTATATGATAACAACAACAGTGTGACTGACACAATACTGATGGAGACAAAGATTGTGGCAGTACAGTTTATATATAATACAGCCTATATGATAACAACAACAGTGTGACACAATACTGATGGATGCAAAGATTGCAGCAGTACAGTTTATACATAATACAGCCTATATGATAACAACAACAGTGTGACACAATACTGATGGAGGTAAAGGTTGTGGCAGTACAGTTTGTTTATAGTACAGCCATAATGATAACTGCATGAAGACTTTTACATGCGATATAATCATATCATCATTGGAAGTCAGACTTTGGAGCTGACGTCATAGATCAGTAAAAGTGGCCATTATTTGTGCGGTAGGGCAGATCTATAAATAGACTTCATAGCCTAAAATTGATGATGATGACAACATGAAGAATTTTAAAGTTAGAACTTCAAGAATTAGTGGGTAATGAATGAAAAATGTTCGTGTTTTGTGTTGGTTAAGATCATACTTGATGTGTGTATGATTGTTCTATAACATAACATATTTAACCCTGGGTAAAAGGTGTAGAGAATTTAACAACAATGAAAGAGTACAAAGTAAAGATTAGATTGAATATTTGAAAAATGCAGTTAAATACACACACACACACACACAAACTGTTTGCACCCGGGCGGCAGGCAGGCTATGTGCGGCTCTCATTATTCTTTTATTATTTGTAGTACTGAGTGTTGATTAGCAAACGACAAGTCACCTGGAAATTAACATATAGACTGACGTATCACTCCGATAGGCCACTTCAAACAAACAAATAAACACATTTAATAAAAACATCTAATAAACACATCTAAAAAACACATTTAATAAACACATCTAATAACCACATCTAATAAACACGTCTAATAAACACATCTAATAAACACATTCAATAAACACATTTAATAAACATATTTAATAAACACATCTAATAAACACATCTAATAAACACATCTAATAAACAGATTTAATAAACACATTTAATAAACACATCTAATAAACACATCTAATAAACAGATCTAATAAGCATATCTACTAAACACATCTAATAAACACATCTAATAAACACATCTAATAAACAGATTTAATAAACACATTTAATAAACACATCTAATAAACACATCTAATAAACACATTCAATAAACACATTTAATAAACACATCTAATAAACACATTTAATAAACAGAATTAATAAACACATCTAATAAACACATCTAATAAACACATTCAATAAACACATTTAATAAACACATCTAATAAACACATTTAATAAACAGATTTAATAAACACATCTAATAAACACAACAACGTTGGCCGGATTGAGAAAACATTTTAACAAGGAGAACAATTGAAAACAGCCTCCTTGGAAATAAAAGTCACTACAGCAATGATTAAAAATAAACAATAACAGTCATCCTCTCCTTCCCCCCCCCCACCCCCACCCACACCCTCACGGTCTGATGACTAACTGAACAAAAACACTTTTTTTTTGTTTTTTCATAGAACTTTGTTTACATTTTTTTTTTGTTTGTTTGTTGGGTTCTACACAGTGCGGAAAGATTTTGCAAAGTCTTTGTTAAAGTGCGAGCTTTCAGGTTGTTCAATTGTTTCCCTCAAAATGGTCTGTTCTATGACATGACATGTACTTCAGAGGAGAAAATTGTGTTCGGCTTAGAAGAAATTATGGTAATCAATGAATAAGCACATGCGGGTGGAAAATATAAAATGGAATTTGAGAATAAGAGTACCATCCGTCCATCCAGATTTAAATACAACAAAACGAGAATGTTTTTCATGCCACTGTTTAAACCAATTTTCTAACATCTATATAAATAATAGCGATTTGGGTTTTAAATTAAATCAAAAGAAAAGAATTAATACAACAGTATTCCAGTTTAAAATTCAATCATGAAAAAATCGGATCTGTCCGAAACTAAAAATAACCTAGCCTACGGAACAAGCCTAAAGGGATATAACTCTATGCCAAGGTTTTGCCGGGTATAGCTAGTAAATAGTAATGATATTCAATAAACACAAAATTTGGCCTTGCTGAACTTTACCAGTTTAATGTGTATGCTTCAATGCACTTCTGTATCAAATAGCTTTTGTTAAACAAAACATGGAGCAGGTTCTAGAAAAATAACAAGAAAATTAGGTTGAAATAAAAACTCATTTTTCTATTTAAAAAAAAACACCAAAAAAAAAAAGAAAGAATCATCCCAGTTGACAAGGAATGAAGTAAAGAGAAAGAAACTACTCCATATTGTAATTGAATATTGATATTGAATGGACGGGGAAAGATGGATTCCTTAAAAATTGGAATCGGGAAATTTGGAGGAGCAGAACTATTTGATACGGCTTTAGAAATTGATTTATTGATTTTTATTTTTATCAATTTTTTTTTTTTATTTGGTGCAAAAAAAAATTGAATAACAAGAGTGAAGTAGTTTTAAAAAATAAACTGACATTTTGTCCAGAAATCAGCATAGGGGAGGGAGCATAGATATAATACAAGTCGAAAGTTTATGTCAGGGTTGGCAAATACAGAAAAAGGCAAAAAAAAATAATAATAGAAAAAAAATAATAATAAATAATATTATAGATGATTGAGTACATTTATTTAAAAAAAATATAATGTACCGGCACGCGCACAGAAAATAAAAACATTTTAATTGCCTTTATTTTAGGCACGCGAGATCATTTCTTTTTTATTTATTTTTTTTTTTTTTGGCGATTTCATAAAATCCTATTTGCCATCCCTGGGTTATATGATTCAGTGGCTATTGAACTGCCGCTAATCCAGTGGACATTAGATCAAACAGTTGCTATTTGCTATGAGTGTGTATCCACCGTTAGACTATAAAGGCTGCAGCTGTGTACCGGATGAAATCAATAACTTGCGCATTTGTACCTTTGCTGTTTATGGCATAAAACAATATATATATATATATATATATATATATATATATATATATATATATTCCGAAATTAATATCTCTTAAAATTACAATCGCTGATAAATTGAATAAAATGTATCGGAATTATTGAGTTTTTCGTTAATTGATCAAATCAGGAAAAATAAAACATAGAGTAATGGTCAAGATAGGTGCCCGCGCTTTTTTGAGTCGTCATATATATATATATATATATATATATATATATATATAGGGCCTGTCCATTATTTATGTCAACACATTTTTGGCGATTTTTACCTCCCCCACCCTCCCCCTTGTCAACAAATTGTCAAACTTCCAGAGACCCCCCCCCTTTAAAATTACGTCAACATTTGTTTACCCCTCCTCCCCCCTAAAAAAGGTGGCTTCCAAAATGTTTATGTGGCAAAATTAGTAGAAATATAGTTAGTTTAATTAAAATACTGAATGTTAGGCGAGTGTGTAACACAGGACTACAAACGCTGCCTTATTTTCCTTTATTTAAGTAAATATATTAAATCAAAAAAGAAAAAGTAACATTGTTGACGTCAACTTTTCTTGACCTCCCCCCCGCCCCTCCCCCTTGTCAACAATGGTCAAAAATTTTCTGACCCCCCCCTCCCCCCTATTTTGTTGACGTAATTAATGGACAGCCCCATATACATATATATTGTACGATATACTCATAATTATTCAGCTTCATAAAAATTGGATTTAAAAAAAATTCATACCAATATGAACATTTTTTTAATAGTTTTCAGAACAGTATTTGTGTTTAGGCAGGATGTAAATTTGGTCAAACTAAAGAAATTGTTAACCTTCGTGTTTTGTTTCTAATTACGCCATGGATTCTCATAAGAATTAAAGACAGTGTTCACTTATATCATCCTGACTAGTTATTATTATATTTCATTTTATTATTGTAAAGACTTTGTGAACTCAGCAGTCGTTGCAATTAAAACGAAATAAAATATACATCTTGTCCGATTAAAAACAAACATTCATTATGAAATGAAACACATCGTTACATTTTAGCAGTAGCGCAGCCAGCATTAAATCCTCGGGAAGGGGGAGGGGTGGGGACCTCACATATTGAAAAAAGTCAGTTGACAGTCATTTTTGTGTAACTTTATAACGTAAATTATCTATTGATGATTCGGCACCTGCCCCCCCCCTCCCGGTTGCGCCACTGCATTTTAGTCACAATCATCATTAAAAAAAAAACAGGTGGGAAAGGGGGGGGGGGTTAAAAAAAAAAACTTTAACACGGAAAATAATAACGAGTAAAATATTTCAAACAGAAATGTCAACAAAAACCTTACCAGCGTGAACCTTGCGTATTTGAAAACCGTCGAATGACGCGGCATCTGCAGCGCTCCACCGCCTCAGAATCTGATGTAAGGGTATTATCATCTATTGAACCTAGTTTTGATGATGTTAACTCGGCCAACTCTATATATAGAATGTATAGATCTGTATGTTTAGTTCGATTTCCACGCTGTTGGACTATTTATGCATTCTTGTTTTCGAAAAAAGAGGGGGTGGGTGTGGCGTTTTTTTTTTATAGCCCGCCCCCCGAGTGGCACATTACCTATGTACACCATTAGCTATGTACGCCACTATAGCTATGTACACCATTAGCTATGTACACCATTAGCTATGTACACCATTAGCTATGTACGCCACTATAGCTATGTACACCATTAGCTATTAGTAATGGGTCACTGAGCTTGACCCATGACCCATATGACCCATCAAGTTCTTGACCCAGACCCATCATGACCCATGACCCATGACCCAATGAATGTTGTTAATTTCAAGATGGCGTCCGTCGCCATAGAAACCATTTTGAAATTTTTAAAAATCGCGCGACGACGGGTTTTTTTTTTAGGGTCGGGCGGAGACTAAGGGTGGGTCGTAGGTCAGGGAACATTGACCCGTGACCCATGTGACCCATCCAATTTTGAGACCCATTTGACCCATTGACCCATGACACATTGACCCATTACTTGCTCTGGTTGGAAGTGCACGGTAAAAAAAAAAAAGGTCCCATCTGTGGTCTACAGGATCAAAAAGAAACGTCAATAACTAACAGGTGTATAGAGAGACAAAGACAAAATAGAGAGAAATGGACAGAGACTTTAAAAGATAGAATGGTAGAAACAGAGACCAACAGAAAAAAAACATTACACTCTTCGTCCTGTCTCAAATCTTACTCCCCCCACGTGAAAACCCCTCCCCCTCCCCCCCAACCCCCGGACTAATGTATTTTGAGAATCATTGGTCTAAACACACACGCCAGTTACTGGACTAACATACCGTGAGTAACTCTGTCTTACGGTCCGTAAAACATCTGTGACATCCATTTTCTTTTTTTTTTTCATTCTCCGTATCTGGGAAAGGGAGAGAAGGCGAGCGCGGGAAGGAAAAAAGAACCAATCGAATCCATCGGGGAAGTAATTCAAAGAAATAATAGGAGTTCCTTCAGACTTGTTAACCCAGATACCAAAAATATGGCTAAGTGAAGGCCCAAAATTTTTATATTATTATTTCTTTGTTTCTTTTTTCTTGGAATTGTGAATAAAAAAATATTTCTGATATTAGTAAAAATTATGTTTGTTTGTTTTTTTTGTTTCTAATGCGTTATGCATTATTTTTTTTTTTTTTTTTTTTTAAGCTTTAGTTTGAAATATTGTTTTGTCGTTATATACTCTTTCCTTTTCAAAGATGTCATCAAAGATTATTAATAATTGTATAATTCATACATTCAAGGCCGTAGCCAGAATTTTTTTTTTGGGGGGGGGCCTGTGCGGTTTGGGGTGGGGGGGCTGTGCGGAGAGTTTTATATAAGAAAAAATTGGAACACAATGATAAAGAAGTGTATTTTATAATATAATTTAATTTTTTTAATTAATTTGGGGGGGGGGGGAAGGGTTGCAGCCACCCTAGCAATCCCCTGGCTACGGCCTTGCATACATTGATTAATTTCTTCGGTTCTCCCTACCACAATAAAGGATAATGTAATTGTAAACTATCGATTCGACCCCTTGACCTTCAGTTACTAATGAAGTCTTTCTGGTCACTAAACTACATGGCTACCAACTAGGTACAGAAACATTTTGTTTCTTGATTTTTAGTTCGGGGGGGGGCGCCAAAAGAAGATCACGTGTGACCAATCTGTAGTATATCAGTACGACATCTTTGACTCAAGAAGTTTAACAAATGGCTCACAGTAAAAAAAAAAAAGCGGCTCAATGGCTCAGAGTATGCCGAGGATTTCATCCAATTTTTTTTGTGGCCCTGGTAGAATTAAACAATAATTTTTGTCATTTGTACCTGTAAAAGTGCGAGCCTTAGATCTTGCCCAGACATATGAACGGCTGTGACAGCAGACAAAGAGCTTTGGTCCATTCGCATGCGTTAACGTAAATCCATATGAATGTATGCATTTTTTTTCCCGGGGTATGGGTGAACTCTGACCTCTTCTTTTTTTTTTTACCCCACCCTGAGATTATCTCGCAATGATGTTCCCCCCTCCCCTCCCCCAGGGTGTTTATTAAGTTAATTTCCCCCAAACTTATCATTCAGCACCCTCTTAGACACAATTGTCGTATAGGCAGCGGTATAAATCTGGCGGGAGACGGTCGATGGCATCGGGTGAACTTAATTAGACAATACATTGGTCAGTGGTCAGAACGTTGATGAGGACATTTAGCCCAGAAAACTATTCAGGACATAGAAGTGGACCATTGAGTCACCATATATATACACCCCTCCCTCCCTCCCCCCCCCCACCCAAAACTATCGATACCAACATTTGTGACCTAATTTGATGTCTACTGAAGTATATTCGCGAACAAATCTCGCATCCCCCCCCTTCCTCCACCCCCCCCCCCAAACATTCCAACTACCCAGATTCCAGTACACAGTCAAAAGTCTGTACCACAGAGAATCTCTCAGACACACTATCGACCACCGTCCAATACTTTCTGATTCTTCTCTTCAACGTTCACAAAGAATAATAAAAACGTAAGAAAAAATAAATAAGGGGGAGGGGGGGGGAGGGGAGAGAAACGTTCTAGGGAAGTTGACGTGGAGTTGTCTGCCAGCTTATCTGCCCTTGCTACCAACACCCACAATCCAAAACAGGCAAGCTCTCTTTTTGTTTTTGTTCTGTCTCTATCTTTTTTTCTTTCTCTCTCTCTCTCTCTCTCTCTCTCTCTCTCTCGCTCTCTTTCTCTCTTCACTGTCTCCCTCTTTCTCTATGTCTCTCTCGCTTTCTCTCATGTCTGTTTTTTTTTTCCATTCCTGGTATTTGAATGTGAGTCCAACTACTACTACTTGTCGCCTGTACTCACACTCATGTGTTTACGTTACTCGTCACATCTATAAATAAATTTATGTACGAACATTAGTTGGTAGATTGTCTTCAATGGAATAGAGAGGGGATACATTAAAACTTTGGTGAATTCTCTAAAGGATACAAATATACTTGATAAATAAATATCTTTGTGTTCGAAAAAATTTCTTATTGGAGGTAATTGTTGCCAGTTGAATTAATGGCCCTAAGGTAAGAGAAGGTATTGCATAGAAAGTAAACATGTTTGTGTAAAAGGTATTATATTGTGCAGAAAGTAATGAACAAATGTATAATTTATTTATTTATTTTTTAAATCTGAACTAACATTAATGTATGAAGAGGGAGGTATAAAGTTTTTGAAATCAGTAAGTTGATTTTGTTCTCAATAAGCTGTAGTTTTTTTTATTTTAAAAAAAAAAGGAGGGGGGATAAAAAAAAAAGTTTACAAAAAAAATAAATGACCATATAATCCAGCTGGATAGTGGAGTCGATAGTGAACTCGACACACATGCAATGGGTGCAGGGTTCAATCCCTGGTACAGCCAGTGGGGCGCCGCCAAGACTATAAGCCCCCACAGAAAGGACGTTTTGAAAGTACGTCTGTTGATGTGCCCCCCCCCCAAACAACTACGTCGGTGTTAAGGGAGTTAAAATGTATTACTGTTTTTTTTGTTGTTTCAATCCAGAGTTGATTCAAACTAAACTGGGGGGGGGGGGGGGCTGACAGGACATTGGTCAGTGGTCAGAACTTTTGATGAGGACATTGCTTAGAAAAATATCCGGGACATAGAGGACAATTCGGTCACCACAAACACCCCCCCCTTCCCACACAAATGGTGAACCTTTTATATATATATATATATATATCTGTCTCTCTCACACACACACATACACACACACATACACACTTACACATATACACACACTCACATACACACACATACACCCACAGATACACATACACACACATACCCATTGTTCTTTGATAACATATGACTGTATAGTACACGATGGGGCCCCATCAAGTAGGGGTGACCTCTAACACATTTTACGGTTGAGACCCCCCCCCCTGAATTTAATCTGTTAATTTTTTTTTCATCACAACCAAATTTTCAAACGCAAGAATTTTAACATAAGAATTTTTTTAATTGTCTGATCTCCTAACTCACCAGATGCAGAATGTACACAACAGTAACATTAGTCTGAATTAAATATATATGAAGTCGGTATCGAACAAGAATTCATCAACTGTATGTCCATGTGTTTATCCATCTAACTCTGTATGTATGTGTGTGTGTGTGTGTGTCTGTGTATGTGTATGTGTATGTGTATGTATGTGTATGTATGTGTATATATAAGTGTGTGTGTGTGCGTGTGTGTGATTTCTCAATATTTTGTTGTTGTTTTGATATTGTTTATTTATCTATTGTTCAAAGGTAAAGAGAATGAGCACCGTATATAACATTGTTGGATGATAAACTATCAATTACCTTTACAAAACACCTGTATTCTCTGATATCATTATATAACATTGTTAAATATACCACAAGAATATATATACTATATATTATGCAATACCAATATATATATATATATATATAATTGTTAAACAAACTATAACTACCATTAACAGAATATCTGCAGAATATATTATATGGTATATTACAGTGGAATAGTATTTACATACAGGTTTACAGCCAGTTTACAATCAAACATGTGAGCTAACACGAAGAACACAGTCACATCACGGTGTTTGCTCAAAATACATCCAAAGTTATGATTTGTATCACTTAATGGACTAAACATGAACAGGATAAATGTAAAAAAAAATGTGTCTTGGTTTTAATGAACTGAACATAAGTTTTTTTTTATTTCCTATGTTCTTTAGCCACTGCTAGCGTTTTTGTTTGCTGTTTGTTTTGTTTGCTGTTTGTTTTGTTTGCTGTTTGTTTTGTTTGCTGTTTGTTTTGTTTGCTGTTTGTTTGTTTGCTGTTTGTTTTGTTTGTGTTTGTTTTGTTTTCTGTTTGTTTGTTTGCTGTTTGCTTTGTTTGCTGTTTATTTTGTTTGCTGTTTGTTTGTTTGCTGTTTGTTTGCTGTTTGTTTGTTTGCTGTTTGTTTTGTTTGCTGTTTGTTTGCTGTTTGTTTTGTTTGCTGTTTGTTTTGTTTTCTGTTTGTTTTATTTGCTGTTTGTATGTTTGTTTGCTGTTTGTTTGTTTGCTGTTTGTTTTGTTTGCTGTCCGTTTTGTTTGCTGTTTGTTTGTTTGCTGTTTGCTTTGTTTGCTGTTTTTTGTTTGCTGTTTGTTTTGTTTGCTGTTTGTTTTGTTTGCTGTTTGTTCTTTTTTATTTACTTCATTGTAAACGAAAATTCTGAGCCGCTAATCTTAAAAATAAATAATAATTCGAAATTCATTGATCCTCCGTCCAATACACTCGGTAAATATTGAAGATACCTAATCAACAGAATGCATTGATTCATCGTCTCAAAACACCTGTTGCAGAAATATGATTAGCCAGCGGACTATCCTGTTGACCTTAGCATTTATTTGTGTATCTTTATTGGGTTTTTTTTTTTTTAGTTTTGGTCTATTTCTGTGTGTTTTGTCTGTCGATATCTATTTATAGCTGAATAATCAGCCATGTTTGAGTAATCGCAAGCACGCGAAGTCGCTCTCGTTTGAGATGCTAGCTAATCGATCTAAACCGATGTCTCTCAAACCGTTCTGAAGATGTCTTTCGTGGAGATAATATCAAATTTGTTATATGGCTCACTAACTATTTTTGTTTAATGTTTTATAATTAGAAACAAATCCACTGATAGTAGGTCAACAGTTTGACGCCCGCCCCCCCCTTCACGGCCCTAAAACTTCTTCTAGAAGTCTAGTGGACTGGACTAAGCAAAGGCACATTAGGGGACCTGAACAAAGTCACATTAGAGGCCCTGAGCAAAGACACATTAGGGGCCCTGAGCAAAGGCACATTAGGGGCCCTGAGCAAAGGCACATTAGGGGCCCTGAGCAAAGGCACATTAGGGGCTCTGAGCACAGGCACATTAGGGGCTCTGAGCACAGGCACATTAGGGGCTCTGAGCAAAGGCACATTTGGGGCCCTGAGCAAAGGCACATTAGGGGACCTGAGCAAAGGCACATTAGGGGCTTTGAGCACAGGCACATTAGGGGCTCTGAGCACAGGCACATTAGGGGCTCTGAGCAAAGGCACATTAGGGGCTCTGAGCACAGGCACATTAGGGGCCCTGAGCAAAGGCACATTAGGGGCTCTGAGCACAGGCACATTAGGGGCCCTGAGCAAAGGCACATTAGGGGCCCTGAGCAAAGGCACATTAGGGGCTTTGAGCACAGGCACATTAGGGGCTCTGAGCACAGGCACATTAGGGGCTCTGAGCAAAGGCACATTAGGGGCTCTGAGCAAAGGCACATTAGAGGCCCTGAGCACAGGCACATTAGGGGCTCTGAGCAAAGGCACATTAGAGGCCCTGAGCAAAGGCACATTAGGGGCTCTGAGCAAAGGCACATTAGGGGCTCTGAGCAAAGGCACATTAGAGGCCCTGAGCAAAGGCACATTAGGGGCTCTGAGCAAAGGCACATTAGAGGCCCTGAGCAAAGGCACATTAGAGGCCCTGAGCAAAGGCACATTAGGGGCTCTGAGCAAAGGCACATTAGGGGCTCTGAGCAAAGGCACATTAGGGAGCCTTAGAAAAGTTACGGGTACGAGCCATTCTGTCTTTTAATAAATGCATATTTTTTTAACTTTTATATATTAATCGTGAACGATTGGGGCTTTATGGCCCCATTTTAGCTAGGGCCCCCTTAACAAGGACTAAAATCAGCCTTCCCTGCACTAGGCCTGTTTGCTGCCCCTGTATTTATCTTAGAACTAGACCAGTCAGCATCTCTTGAAAAGCATGATGGTTTTCAGAAAATTGGCACCAACAGATTAATCCATAAATTTTTTCTTGGATTTATAGGGGAAGGGAGGCTATAATAAGTGGAGTTCAAAGACAACTGCTTGGTCTGACTATTCATTAGAACGGCATTGAAACAGACCCCAGTTTGAGGATCACCGCTTCTTGGAGTGAGTGGGGGATTTTAATAGGCGGGTATTAAGGAAACGCGAGGATAAATCTGTCAATACAACACACTCTTTACTTTTAGAAAAAGCACGGCCATATTTGTTTGGGTAGTTTCAAAGAAGATGTCGGTTGGATAGCGAAGTGGATAGATGGTTACCACTTGGTTGAACGCCTGATATATTTGTAGTCTTATTAGACATTTTGACCTATTAGGCGTTAAAAGTCACAATGATCAAGTGATTTCATTTATTTTTGATCAATTATAATTTGAACTAAATATGTTGTTGTTTTTTTGTTGTTTTTTTTTTTTTTTTTTGAATATAATAAAAATTTCTTTATTTTTGCATTGAGAAGGATGGTTACTAATTATTTTGACTAATATCTAATTTAATATAACTAATACCTAAATTATTATAACTAATATCTATAAATAAATGTTTTGAAAGACCCTCCCTCTCCCCGATCAAATTTCCCTCCTCCAACTTTGGCGCCTGGTCAACATGTAGGGAAACGCTTGGCTAAATAAATGGTGGGGGGACAATGGTCAAGTAGTGGACAATAGACCAATGTCTTAGAATCAACTCAACATCTTTGATTCAACGTCTTGTGTAATGCATTGTGTAGACATGAAGTTCTGACAATGAGCATCATCCTGTCTGTGTGTAAGTTAGTCCTGTCTGTGTGTAAGTAAGTCCTGTCTGTGTGTAAGTTAGTCATGTCTGTGTGTAAGTTAGTCCTGTCTGTGTGTAAGTTAGTGCTGTCTGTGTGTAAGTTAGTCCTGTCTGTGTGTAAGTTAGTCCTGTCTGTGTGTAAGTAAGTCCTGTCTGTGTGTAAGTTAGACCTGTCTGTGTGTAAGTTAGTCCTGTCTGTGTGTAAGTAAGTCCTGTCTGTGTGTAAGTTAGTCCTGTCTGTGTGTAAGTTAGTCCTGTCTGTGTGTAAGTTAGACATGTCTGTTTGTTATTTAGTCCTGGTTGTTTGCAAGTTAGTCCTGTCTGTGTGTAAGTAAGTCCTGTCTGTGTGTAAGTTAGTCCTGCCTGTGTGTAAGTTAGTCCTGTCTGTGTGTAAGTTAGTCCAGTCTGTGTGTAAGTTAGTGCTGTCTGTGTGTAAGTTAGTCCTGTCTGTGTGTAAGTTAGTCCTGTCTGTGTGTAAGTAAGTCCTGTCTGTGTGTAAGTTAGACCTGTCTGTGTGTAAGTTAGTCCTGTCTGTTTGTAAGTTAGTCCTGTCTGTGTGTAAGTTAGTCCTGTAGGTGTGTAAGTTAGTCCTGTCTGTGTGTAAGTAATCCTGTCTGTGTGTAAGTTAGACCTGTCTGTGTGTAAGTTAGTCCTGTCTGTGTGTAAGTTACTCCTGTCTGTGTGTAAGTTAGTCCTGTCTGTGTGTAAGAAAGTCCTGTCTGTGTGTAAGTAAGTCCTATCTGTGTGTAAGTTAGACCTGTCTGTGTGTAAGTTAGTCCTGTCTGTGTGTAAGTTAGACCTGTCTGTGTGTAAGTTAGTCCTGTCTGTTTGTAAGTTAGTCCTGTCTGTGTGTTTATCCTGTTCAGTTTTTTTTTTCTGTTTCTTTTTATCCGGTCTAATTCCTCACACCTCATCCACGCCCTCATTACTTATTTATTTACATTCCGTCTTCAACTAATTTTACATTTTCTTTATTTCAATCCCACCTGCTTTCCTAGCATTCTTCCCTTCCCCCCCCCCCCGCCTCCCTTTTCCTGCACAAACCCACACATTCTCCTCACATCCGTTTGAATGCTTGCAGAATATTTCTTTTTTTTAATCAGTGACATTTACTTTCATTTATTGATTGCTGTAGAAAGTTGGCATCAAATCTTCACATATCTATACAGACAATGTTAGGCATCAAAACCTCCCACACATAACTATATACGCAGAGCTATGGCATTAAATCTTCACATATCTATCTCTATGGGAAATGCTATGGCAACGAACCTTCACATATCTATACAGGCAGTTCTATGGCATCAAAACTATACATATTGGCAGTGCTTTGGCATCAAAACTATACATATAGGCAGTGCTATGGCATCAAAGCTATACATATTGGCAGTGCTATGGCATCAAAACTATACATATAGGCAGTGCTATGGCAGCAAAACTATACATATAGGCAATGCTATGGCATCAAATATTTACTTTCTTTCTGTGTATACAAGTTGATATTGCTGATTTTCTTTTTTCACATTCCCTGTTTTAATTCAGTATGTGATATGCAAATGGGACAGGACCGGTCTTTGACCGATCGCTATCGGGCTACCGGGACTAAAGGGACCCACCCCATTTCCCTTGCAAGAAACTAGATAAAAGACAACGGTGTTAGCGTGATGGGAGTGAAAGGCTTATAAGTATTTCGATGTATTAACGGCAGTGGCGTAGGGAAATGTACAGCGGGTTGTAAGGCTGCACAGGGTGCCGAACTAGGAAGGGGCGCTCTTAACTTTTTGTTGCACTTTTCAGGTTACGCGTGAAGGGCGTCACTAAAGCTAGCTACGTTTTGCTAGATTTGTAGAATTCGGTTTCCTGACATCTCATCATACGAGACATTTCATCATTGCAACACTTCATCATTATAGCAATTCATCATTATAGTATTTCCCTAACCCTAACCCCTAACCCTAACCCTATAAATGATGAATTTCAATCATTGCACGATATTTTGAAGATACATTTCTTTTATTTTGCTTATGATTGAAACCACGATAAGTTGAACTTATGATTGAAACCACAAGAAGTTGAGCTTATGATTAAAACCACGATAAGTTGAACTTATGATTGAAACCACGAGAGGTTGAACTTATGATTGAAACCACGAGAGGTTGAGTTTATGATTGAAACCATGAGAGGTTGAACTTATGATTGAAACCACAAGAAGTTGAGCTTATGATTGAAACCACGAGAGGTTGAGTTTATGATTGAAACCACGAGAAGTTGAACGTATGATTGAAACCACGAGAGGTTGAGCTTATGATTGAAACCACGATAAGTTGAACTTATGATTGAAACCACAAGAAGTTGAGCTTATGATTGAAACCACGAGAGGTTGAACTTATGATTGAAACCACGAGAGGTTGAGTTTATGACTGAAACCACGAGAGGTTGAACTTATGATTGAAACCACGAGAGGTTGAACTTATGATTGAAACCACGAGAGGTTGAACTTATGATTGAAACCACGAGAGGTTGAGTTTATGATTGAAACCACGAGAGGTTGAACTTATGATTGAAACCACGAGAGGTTGAGTTTATGATTGAAACCACGAGAAGTTGAACGTATGATTGAAACCACGAGAGGTTGAGCTTATGATTGAAACTACGATAAGTTGAACTTATGATTGAAACCACAAGAAGTTGAGCTTATGATTGAAACCACGATAAGTTGAACTTATGATTGAAACCACGAGAGGTTGAACTTATGATTGAAACCACGAGAGGTTGAGTTTATGATTGAAACCATGAGAGGTTGAACTTATGATTGAAACCACGAGAGGTTGAGTTTATGATTGAAACCACGATAAGTTGAACTTATGATTGAAACCACAAGAAGTTGAGCTTATGATTGAAACCACGATAAGTTGAACTTATGATTGAAACCACGAGAGGTTGAACTTATGATTGAAACCACGAGAGGTTGAGTTTATGATTGAAACCATGAGAGGTTGAACTTATGATTGAAACCACGAGAGGTTGAGTTTATGATTGAAACCATGAGAGGTTGAACGTATGATTGAAACCACGAGAGGTTGAGCTTCTGATTGAAACCACGAGAAGTTGAACTTATGATTGAAACCACGATAGGTTGAACTTATGATTGAAACCACGAGAGGTTGAACTTATGATTGAAACCACGATAAGTTGAACTTATGATTGAAACCACGAGAATTTGAACAAATAATTGAAATGCCTAATTGTTTGCTTAAACGGTAAAACATAAACAACAGTAAAGAAGGAGCTGTAAAAGTTTAAGAACCCTTGTAAACCTACCCAGACCAGGCAGTTATTGTAGAATATTTGCACAAATTTATATTTAAATTGCTTCATTTTTATTTAAATTTCTCAGGCCGAGCTCTCCGTACTCTCCATCCCTACCCCCCCCCAACCCTTCTCTATCTCCCCCACACACACACAACTCATCGTGTCTATTTGCTCACTTCCTACCCAACCCCCCCCCCCCCCGCAACCCTCCATTCATTGCTCACGGGGGAAAAATAAATTGTAAGAAAAAGTATTGATTCGATCTATGTTTGATGAACTAAAGCATGATGGGGGAAGTGGTGAGTCTTGGAGTAGTAGTGGGGGAGGGGGGGCGCTGATTAAGGAAGAGGGAGTGGGAGGGGGGAGGACATCTGTCCGGAATTTCGTTTTTGCAAGTTTTTCTTCTGTCAACATTTTTTTTTAATATCTCTTTCGGAAAAAGTAAATAGTCGAAAATAAATGGCGAACTAAAACTGTGGGGTGTGGGTGGGGCGTTGTGGGGGGGGGGGGTGAGTCTTAGGTTGGAAAAGGCTCTAAAAGTCTCTCTGCGTTCTGTTCATTTATTTTATTTTAGTTTTAATGATTCTTTAACGTAGTCGCTCATTTAAATATTTATAGATTGTCCGAGTCGGATGAATGAGTTAATCTTATTGTTCGTTGGATGAGGCGACTTGCGTTTATTTGAAGAAGAAAAGAATTTTTTTAAACTCTGATGTAATTGTAGTTTTTTGTGGGCCTGTTTGTTGGCCAGGTTTCTCTTGTGGGCCTGTTTGTTGGCCAGGTTTCTCCGAAGTCTATAAATGCAAGTTGAAACTAATATGATTAAGCGGCTGATATTTACACAACCAATTCAACAGTCTGCTCAGTATTTGCGGTTTTGTTCCTTTATTTGCCAGATTTAGCTGTTTAAACGGCTAAATTCATTTTATTAGAATTCTATTGCCAACTTTTTTACCAGGATTACTTGATAGCAAGAGAAAAAACAATGCATGTTAAAGTACTTAAAGAACGAAAATGCCAAACTACATTGTAAAGTTTGGTCATACCCACAGATTACATATAATATATAATCTTTGGTCATACCTGGATGATTATTTAACATAAATTGGTGTGAAGAGTCTTTATATATATATATATATATATATATATATATATATATATATATATATATATATATTAGGATGGTGCTTAGAAATGAACTTTCAAAAATCTCTGCTCTCACCCCCTATTTTTGTTCGTTTATATATAGAAACTCTTAAAATCAAATAGTAAGGTATTCAGTTCATGTTTACTGGTAGCTCAATGGCGTCAATGTTTAGGAGTATTGGACCGTGATGAAAATACATAGTGTACTGCACTGTTGTTGTGTATATAACACTGTATAATATTAATTTAAGTTATGTGGATTGTCCTACACTGCTGTATTAAGCATATAAAACATGTAAATAGGCCTGGAAGTGGTAATTTAATACACAGCAGGCCTAGACAAAGAAACTATTAGCAACACAGTATAGGCCTACCTACACCACCTAGAAATTATTGGCAACACAGTATAGGCCTACCTACACCACCTAGAAACTATTAGCAACACAGTATAGGCCTACCTACACCACCTAGAAACTATTAGCAACACAGTATATGCCTACCTACACCACCTAGAAACTATTGGCAACGTGCAAGTTTGGCAGTTTGCCAGCAAACAAATAGTTAAGAGATAAATTTTATAGCAATGGCTGGGGTAGACCGGACATTATCTGACAAGGAAAGACGTTCAGCAGACAGAAAGCAGCGGATGATGTTAAGACACCAAGAGATGAAAGAGCAGTAAAAGAGGCTTCTGGAGTCAGCAGTCCTTGTATCCTCGTCATGCAGCAGTAGCTCAGCTGAGGAGAATGACAGCAACGAGCAGAGTACAACAGACTGTGAAGAACCTGTTGCAAGCTGCTCATCTCAAACACCTGCTAGTGCTAAGAAAAGGAGAGGCAAAAAGTCAATTCTAACACCTCGATTAACAACTGGGGTGTTAGTAACAAGATCAGAGGCATGTGCTTTGATACTATTAGTTCCAAAACTGGTCGGATTAGTGGTACCTGCATCCTGCTGGAGCAAAAACTTCAGCAAGGTCTTCTATCACTTCCTTGCAGACATCACATTAAGGAACTGATTCTGGGCGCATCTTCCAAGTCTGTCTAGGTGCCACTTCATCTCCTGAGGTTCTGCTATTCAAACGCTTCAAGGATCATTGGCAGTTCATTTACAGAGCAAACTGTGAAACAGACGTGTCTACTTTGCTAGAAGATGTGCGCAACTCTCTGATTGAATTTGCTCAGAAGCATATTCAAGAGCAGCAGCCAAGAGATGATTATCGAGAGTTCCTAGAACTTGCTCTGTTATTTCTTGGGGTCATGCCTGAAAGAGGAGTGCAATTCATTGCTCGTGGAGCAATGCACCATGCTCGCTGGATTTGTGGAAGGTTCTGTACAACCTGAAGATATTGATGTTCAAAGGGCAATTCAGACTAACAAGCAAGGAAGAGAGAGGTCTTCAAGAGCTGTGCATCTTTATTATACGTGTCTACATGAGAGCCTGGTTCACGGCTAATCTGGCAGCCGCTGCTCCATACAATGATATGCTGTTGCTCCAATCAATTTTCAGCTACTCCGGAATCAACAGAGCTGTTTCCAGTGCTGCATCCAACAAGTTTTCAAAGTACTTCTGTTACCTGTCCCCTGGATTGGTTGGGTTGGCATTCTTCGATGATCAGGTATCAGCGGAAACAAAAAGACGCATGGTAAATTCCATGAATGAAAGCGGTAATGAGGAGCCAGAGGACATCAAGCTAATCTCAGTTGATTTGGAATCCTTCAACAACAGGAGGAATGAGGACTTCGTGTCGCCAAAGTCTAAGAGATTCTTTGACATGATGGAGCTTCAGACTGTATTCCTGGATGCTGACCCAGATGAGTGGACCAACCATGAAGATTATCTGTGATCTTTGGTGACCGCTCGGCAGATTAAGGTTGTCAAAAACCATGCAGAGAGGGGTGTAGCATTTATTCAAGAGTACAGTGGAATCCTCACCAGAGATGAGGAACAGCTTCAGTTCCTGCTGCAGACTGTTCAACAGCATCGACAATCCTATCCAGACACTAAGAAACAGACATTGTCAAAATGACTTCTTATCGGACTGATAACATTGAACTATAATTACAGGTAGAATATTGTAGATGCAGGATTGTTTGTGCTTGTTTAATAATTCATTTTACTGTTTAATGTTGTGTTTGAGAAACTATCTTGGATTAAAAAAGCCAAAAAATCCAAAAGTGTGATCTGTTTACTTGTTGAACGTGGCCTACCTAAACTTTGGCTTCATTGAGCTACCTCTAAATATTAAGATATCAGCACCAATTTTTTTTCTAGATGTTTCTACATTCAAAGGAACAATTTAAAGGGTGAGACCTAAAGAAATCAAGGTTTTAATTTTTAGTGGTTCCTAAGCACCACCCTAATATATATATATATATATATATATTACTCAGCTCGGTGTATTGAATAGACAGTGTGACTTAGTATTACTCTACATATAGTAAAATACCATTTGTTTGTGCTATATGTGTCAGCATTACCTGTTGTATGGAAGTTGTGTGGTGGAAGTCGTTGGTATTTGTATTGTCAAGGATACCAACTGTATAGTGGGTTGTAAGGGGGATGTACTGGGGTGTACTGGTGTGTACTGGTGTGTAGTGGGGTGTACTGGTGTGTACTGGTGTGTAGTGGAGTGTATTGGTGTGTACTGGTGTGTAGTGGGGTGTAGTGGTGTGTACTGTGTTGTACTGGTGTGTACTGGGTTGTACTGGTGTGTACTGGTGTGTACTGGGTTGTACTGGGTTGTACTGGTGTGTACTGGTGTGTATGTGTACTAGGTTGTACTGGTGTGTACTGGGGTGTACTGGTGTGTACTGGAATGTACTGGAATGTACTGGTGTGTACTGGTGTGTACTGGTGTGTTCTGGTGTGTACTGGTGTGTACTGGGTTGTACTGGTGTGTACTGGGGTGTACTGGTGTGTACTGGGTTGTACTGGTGTGTAGTGGTGTGTAGTGGTGTGTAGTGGTGTGTACTGGTGTGTACTGGTGTGTACTGGGGTGTACTGGAGTGTACTGGTGTGTGCTGGGGTGTACTGGTGTGTACTGGTGTGTACTGGGGTGTACTGGTGTATACTGGGGTGTACTGGGTTGTACTGGTGCGAACTGGGGTGTACTGGTGTGTACTGGTGTGTACTGGATTGTACTGGTGTGTACTGGGTTGTACTGGCGTGTACTGGTGTTTACTGGGGTGTACTGAGGTGTACTGAGTTGTACTGGTGTGTACTGGTGTATACTGGGTTGTACTGGTGTGTACTGGTGTGTACTGGGGTGTACTGGTGTGTACTGGTGTGTACTGGTGTGTACTGGGGTGTACTGGTGTGTACTGGGGTGTACTGGGGTGTACTGGTGTATACTGGGGTGTACTGGGGTGTACTGGGGTGTACTGGTGTGTACAGGTGAGTACTGGGTTGTAGTGGGGTGTACTGGTGTGTACTGGTGTGTACTGGGGTGTACTGGGGTGTACTGGTGTATACTGGGGTGTACTGGTGTGTACTGGGTTGTACTGGTGCGTACTGGGTTGTACTGGGGTGTACTGGTGTGTACTGGGTTGTACTGGTGTGTACTGGTGTGTACTGGTGTGTACTGGTGTGTACTGGGGTGTACTGGCGTGTACTGGGGTGTACTGGGGTGTACTGGTGTGTACTGGGGTGTACTGGGGTGTACTGGTGTGTACTGGTGTGTACTGGTGTGTACTGAGGTGTACTGGTGTGTACTGGGGTGTACTGAGGTGTACTGGTGTGTACTGGTGTGTACTGGGGTGTACTGGTGTGTACTGGTGAGTACTGGGTTGTAGTGGGGTGTAGTGGTCTATTTTTATAACTATTATTTATTCAAATATAAAAATAAGGTTTTGTGTGTAAAACAAACCAAATAAACAAACATAAAACATACAAACATACATACATATACTTACGTTTATAGACATAAAGATTTAGGTTACATTATTTTGGTAATATTTAAAAAAAACATTAAAGTAATTTCAGTTGTTTGTTAGTTTGTATATCTAATGACAAGATAACCTATCCGAAGCCATTTTGAATCGAGCATTGATACAGTGTATGTACTTTAATGAAATGTCAAATAGTTGAACACGATTGTAACAACAATACGTTTACCTGTTGTATTGTGTTATCTGCACCTGCAGAATTGAATTCCATTGTGGGGAGAGGCGTCTTACGTCTATCTTTGACTTCTTCCTACTTATTGTTATGGATAGGCTCAGTGAAGTAAAAAATAAATACATGAACAAACACTTTTTAGGGCTAAATAAATGCAGTCTTTATTTTTTGTACATACTAGAGTGACAAGATGTAGCGATTAGCGTACTGAAGTGGGTTAGCACATGTAATGGTTGATTCGAACCAGTGCGATGAGTCAGACTGATTTACAAGTTAGATGATAGGATTGTAAGGCAGACAGCAAGTTAGATGATAGGATTGTAAGACAGACAGCAAGTTAGATGATAGGATTGTAAGACAGACAGCAAGTTAGATGATAGGATTGTAAGACAGGCGACAAGTTAGATGATAGGATTGTAAGGCAGACAGCAAGTTAGATGATAGGATTGTAAGACAGACAGCAAGTTAGATGATAGGATTGTAAGACAGACAGCAAGTTAGATGATAGGATTGTAAGACAGGCGACAAGTTAGATGATAGGATTGTAAGGCAGACAGCAAGTTAGATAATAGGATTGTAAGACAGACAGCAAGTTAGATGATAGGATTGTAAGACAGGCGACAAGTTAGATGATAGGATTGTTAGACAGACCGACAAACTGAGCTGCCACCAGCAAATTTTGCGCTTCTGAATAGCTTTACTAGTTACCAGCCTGACATATCTTTATTATATGACTTATAGATAGATAGATTATGGGCGAAAAGATAGATAGATAGATAGATAAATAGATAGATAGATAGATAGATAGATAGATAGATAGATAGATAGATAGATAGATAGATAGATAGATAGATAGATAGATAGATAGATAGATAGATAGATAGATAGATAGATAGATATTTTGTTTTTTAATCTCATTTTTGTATTTTATTTTCACCCTCTCTCTTTCTCTCTCTCTCTCTCTCTTTGACAAACTCTCTCTCTATCTCTCTCTTTGACTCTCTCTCTTTCTCTCTCTATCTCTCTCTTTGACACACACTCTCTCTCTTTCTCTATCTCTATCTATCTATCTATCTCTCTCTTTGACACACACACTCTCTCTCATACACACACACACACTCCATTTCTCTCTCTCTCCGATTTTAATCAAATCCTCATTACCATTATTTCCTTCTGTTGGCAGCTTCAATTATTTATTTATTACTGTGTCATTGCTCTTCGTTTTCCTCCTTTGATTTCCTCCTTTGATTTCTCTCTCAACGGACGAAGCAAAACCTAAAAGTCATAGTTCAACGATGCAGAAAATGAGACATCTAAGTCTAACAACTCTAGGATTACATTAACAATAATTCAAGTCACAGAAGTAGTTATCTGCAGATGTCTTTCATTGCACAGGGAAATACAGTGTGACATACTGTAAGGTGTTCAGTTAATTTCAAAGTGAGTGTCCGCTGAAGAAGACATAAAACCAATTTTTTAGTGATATACTGTGCATGCTTATTTTAATATATCTTCATGAACTGCCACTAGCAATGAACGCCTTTCATTAGGTCAAAAGTCACCAGAAAAATAAAAGCTAAAGACAACTTCACTATACGTCACTTTAAAAAAAAAATTTCAAGCCGATATTTTGAATATTTTCAATAACTTGAAAAATTAATTGTCCAAACTTATCAGTAACGATTTGTATTGTCTGTGTTTTTGTTGGCTTTTTTTTATTAAACTTGGCTTAAAGAATTATGTTTTACTTACTTTTAACGGAAGTTATTATGTCTTGTATAGTTCAATGTTCCCTCTAAGCTGAGCGCGTGAGCGATCGCTCACACGTATTCAGAGCGTCGCTCATAAAACACGTACGATCGCTCACTCCGACGGACAACATCGCTTAAATCGCTCACAAATTTTGGCCTCAAACAAAAATGTCGCTCAGAGACAAAATTTTGTGCTCACTTCATACCACACCTTAGAGGGAACATTGGTATAGCTGTATATATTTTTTTCAAAAGATAGGTTAATATTCCTCAGTCAGTCGTGAAGGGATGTTTTCACTTGACACAACATGACAATATTTACAATAAAACTGTGGAACCGTCACAAAAAGCCACCTTTTTTAACCTACACTGGTCATTTGTACCTTCATGGACTTGGGGTGGTCACATGGTGGTCATTTGGAACAAATCTTTCCAAAACCCAGTCACCTGAACCTCTAGCATTTGTTTCCTGGCTCGTCTTCGTTATTCGATTACACTAATAAATCAGACCTGGTAGAAATTCAGAGACGTTTATGATATTTTGATGGGACGATTTCATTTTATCTTCGATTCCAAAACGAATAGCCATTTATATCTCATAAACGTCCCATTCTGATATAACACATAAAAGGGAAGGATGGTCGAGTGGCTGTCGATGAGATTTTCCCGGGTTTGAACTTCCTTAGGTCATTGTACTATCAGCTGTGTTAAGAGTGCTATAAAAAAAAGTCTCATTAGTGGTTTATATAATCTAAGCGATGAACGTCTCCTCCTTAAAAGGACGTCATAAAGACGTTACAAAGAACTAATGGACTAAATAGAACATTTAAAAATTGGTAGACAAAATGCACATTTAGCTTCATAGTATCGTGAAAAATGAAATACTCCGATTACGATACAAATAATAATTTTCGATATTTTCGATTTCCGATTTCTGTTTTATGAAATGCCTCTTTTCATATTCCATCCCATTTTTTTATGAATTAATGTTTATTTTATTTCTTTTATGAATTTTACCGTGTCGCTTGTTTATATGTGGTTTTCAAAAAACTTAAAAATTTGAATCGACTTCAAAATATTATTGGCCTGAAATTTCTCTCGAGTTACCTCCCACTGACACAAAAAAAAACCACCCAACTTTGATTAGTTCCTGAAACACAAACCTCGTATCAGTCAATTGAAACTGGGGGGTTATAAAATACATGGGATTGTTAACTCCCCTCACTGTAGCCTCGGGGTGGGGAGCTTTGTAAAAGTTTAAGTAACTCGTGTTGATAGGGTGTCGAGCCCTTCCTTCTAAAAGTCTAATTAAGGGGAAATAAATCTCTTGTTTTGTTGTCGTCGTTTTTTTTAAAAGCAATATGACGTCATTGTTTATTACATGAATTTTTTTAAAATAAATAATAGCGTAAAATTAAACTACAGATCATAGAATAATTCTCATTAAAATTGACATTCAATGACGCAAGGTCAGGACAGATAATTCCTTCTCTTCATTTCGGAAACAAATGAACAGGATAGATAGATAGATAGAAAGAAAGATAGATAGATAGATATTGGTTTAACAGACATCGAATAATTGAAAGAAGGATTGAAAGACATAAATAATGACATCTATTAACCAAAAAAATATGTATGCAGTAAATAATTATTACCTGGTATAAAACTTGAAGAAAATTCCACAGTGAAACAATGGTGTTACTAACAATGGTGCTACTAGCAATGGTGTTACTAACAATGGTGTTACTAACAATGGTGCTACTAACAATGGTGTTACTAACAATGGTGTTACTAACAATGGTGTTACTAACAATGGTGTTACTAACAATGGTGTTACAATGGTGTTACTAACAATGGTGTTACTAACAATGGTGTTACAATGGTGTTACTAACAATGGTGCTACTAACAATGGTGTTACTAACAATGGTGCTACTAACAATGGTGTTAATAACAATGGTGTTACTAAAAATGGTGTTACTAACAATGGTGTTACAATGGTGTTACTAACAATGGTGTTACTAACAATGCTGTTACTAACAATGCTGTTGCAATGGTATTACTAAGAATGTTGTTACTAAGAATGTTGTTACGAAGAATGTTGTTACTAACAATGGTGTTACTAACAATGGTCTTACTAACAATGCTGTTACAATGGTGTTACTAACAATGGTGTTACTAACAATGGTGTTACTAACAATGGTGTTACTAACAATGGTGTTACTAACAATGGTGTTACAATGGTATTACTAAGAATGTTGTTACTAAGAATGTCGTTACTAAGAATGTTGTTACTAACAATGGTGTTACTAACAATGGTCTTACTAACAATGCTGTTGCAATGGTGTTACTAACAATGGTGTTACTAAGAATGTTGTTACTAAGAATGTTGTTACTAACAATGGTGCTACTAACAATGGTGTTACTAAAAGTACTATCTCAATATCTCAAAAGGTGTAAAAATCGATAGGTTATAATTTCTAAAATTAGGGTTACCATATTTTTCTTTTTTTTTGATTGGGTCAGTGTGACCTACAGGCGAAGTCGTTACGCTTCAAGTGTTGACCCAGGTCAGTTAAGGTCAAACAAAAACTACCATTGCAATGATTCAAGCCGTGACTGTTACATTTCAATGCAATGAACCGGGCCGTCGACCTCAGCCGCATTCCATTGTCTCGGTGGTGTACAGTGGTGAATTAATCATCACGTCCCTTGTACAGTGGTGAATTAATCATCACGTCCCTTGTACAGTGGTGAATTAATCATCACGTCCCTTGTACAGTGGTGAATTAATCATCACGTCCCTTGTACAGTGGTGAATTAATCATCACGTCCCTTGTACAGTGGTGAATTAATCATCACGTACCTTGTACACGTCCCTTATGAGAACCTTTAAAAATGTTATATTTTTCTTATTTACAAAACCTCTCATGCACATAACACCTCTCTAAAAAAAAAATTACCTCTCCTTTACCACCACCTCTCGTCTCCACTCTCTCCCCCCCCCCCCAATTCCACGTGTGCCAACTCTCCCTCGTCTTCTCCCTCTCCCACAAACCCCCCTCGTCTATCTACCACATTATCTGCCACATTATCTACCCCATCATCTACCCCACCCTCTCCTTCACCCCGCCACGCATCGTCTACCAACTCCCTCTTCTCTGACAATGCTTCCTCTAATTTACCGAAAAAGCAGAGTGTGCTGCTGCAGAAGACACTGGGCAGTGCAACATTGGAATGAATGTTTCTATTTTTGTGTATTTGTTGTGCGCAGCTATGCGGTATACAGGTTTACTCGAAGATACATGTGTGCACCGTGTTGTAGTGTGCGTGTCTGTTGCACAAGCTCGGTAAGGTGTGTGTTGCTTGCGCACAATCGCAAACCTTAAATGGAACAATGATCATCCCCCCCCCCCCGCCGCCGGCCACTTCCCCCCTCCCACAAATCGCTTTTCTGATATAGCCGCCATTTTCCAACAGACCAATGACCTGTTTTTTCTCAATTATCTTCCTTCTGACCAACATCCTGAGAACACACACATCCACCACCACCCCAACACTCGCCGCTCTACATTTCTTATGCATGGGCCCGGACGCCCTGCCCTATCCCATAATGATTATGTTTGTCTCAACCAATCACAAGCCAGCTGTCGCCGTCAACGAGATCGCCGCGGGACCCAACAACAACAACAACAACAACAACAAAATAAGATGGCGACAGTACGACACGACACGTTGCTATTGACAACAGCAAGGACAACATCAAAAGCAATCAACAATCATTGCAAATTTTTGTCTCAGCTCGTTTTTAGAGTGCACATTTGTGAGTTCTCAGAAGCAAAAAAAAAAACAAAAAAATCTTCAATTAATATACTTAATCTTTTTTTTTGTTTCAGTTTGAAGATTGTATAGCCGATAGAAAGGCCCTGGAAATTTTATTTGAAGATTTTGCTATTTATACAACAATCAGGACCGTTGAATATAGGGGGGGGGTGAGGGGCGTCGGAACTCTTGACAGAGTCGTCGTCAGCCTCGGGCGGGCAACGTCGCTGTGGAAAAAAATTTTATTTTACATTTATTAATTACTTTTTACAAAATTTTGGGAGAAAATAGTTCAGTGGTCCAGTTGACCTAATTTGTATGCCTCAGTCAGTGGCGTAGCGAGAGGGGGGCACGAGGGCATCATGCCCTGGCCGCTGCTCACTAAGGGGCGCCAAATGGTCCGCACAACAAAAAATTGTAAATAATATTATATGGTATTCGAATGGGGGGGGGGAAGGTGCTAAAAAGGTGTTGTGCCCCGGGCGCGAGTTAAGCTCGCTACGCCACTGGCCTCAGTTCTTCTGGTCACGTTATTTTTGTCTGTGTTTGAACTTTGTGTTCAATTTCTGTAGACCTCATTTCATCAGAAAGACAGAACAAAGGTTGTTTCGCTGCATGTATTTTTTTTCCTCCTATTAATTGAATCATGACGTCATCAACATGTGCTTACTACTACACATAAAGTTGTTATGAGAGTAGATCTTGCACTGTTGCACATAGCACTGAATGCGGGATATAAAAGTTAAACGTTTGAGAGTAGGTCATTTTAGAGTAGGTCATTTTAGAGTAGGTCATTTTAGAGTAGGTCATTTTTGAGGAAAATGAGCCCCATGTTACTGTGTCAAGATAGCCTGTTTCGGTGATCGGGGAGGTTGGGGGGGGGGCGGGGAGAAAAGGGAGAGGATTTGAAACTTTACTATGAAAAAAACCGGGAACATTAAATTCAGTCAGTTATTAGTTAGCTTAATAGTCTAAGCCGACCTAAGATGTTTGGTGTCTGTGGTCTAGTTAGGAGGGGGCAGGGGGGGGGCATCTGCGTACTTTAGCACACAAGGGGCGGCATTTTTATCCAAAAATAAATTCTATAAATAGATTCAAACTCCAAGAACTTCAAATCAGTTGTAGGATTGTGTCACAATTTTAGCACATGGCTTTTACAATTATCCCATTATCCTTGTCAAGTCAGCTGACATTCAGTAATCCAGAAATGAAGGTAATTCCTAGAGACGTAATTGGTACATCTACACTTTGTGTTCGACTCTGACACAGAGTATAATATGACATTAGACTGATATGTATTTGTTGTTGTTGTTTACTCTTAGCCTTCTGTAACTATTTCCCACGTCCAGTAAACTTACTCACAGAACAAAGTCAGTGTCATGGGTCACTGTGAACGTGGAACAAAAGTCATTGTTTAGTCATGGGTCACTGTGACCATGGAGCAAAAGTCATTGTTTAGTCACGGGTCACTGTGACCATGGAACAAAAGTCATTGTTTAGTCATGGGTCACTGTGACCATGGAACAAAAGTCATTGTTTAGTCATGGGTCACTGTGACCAGGGAACAAAAGTCATCGTTTAGTCATGGGTCACTGTGACCATGGAACAAAAGTCATTTGTTTAGTCACGGGTCACTGTGACCATGGAACAAAAGTCATTTGTTTAGTCATGGGTCACTGTGACCATGGAACAAAAGTCATTTGTTTAGTCATGGGTCACTGTGACCATGGAACAAAAGTCATTTGTTTAGTCATGGGTCACTGTGACCATGGAACAAAAGTCATTTGTTTAGTCACGGGTCACTGTGACCATGGAACAAAAGTCATTGTTTAGTCATGGGTCACTGTGGCCGAAATTCTACCAAACACAAACATTTTCGTTTACGGGGGAATCCACACCATTTTAAAATGTCAGACTTCAGTGAATCAAAACACTAACGAACGCACACACACACACACACACAAACACACACACACACGCACACACAATTTTAAACACAAACACACACGCACGCACACACACACACACACATACAGTTAGATCCGTGAGGTTTTAATGTTGACAATTTCTCGCTTTGAATGTTGGCCAGGGCTGGGGAATTATTTCAGGGAAAGGAGAAAATGGTTTTCACTATTGATGTGTGTGTGTGTGTGGGTGTGGGTGTGTGTGTGTGTCTATTAACTGTCAGAAGACACCCTCCCTACCCCCCACCCCAATGTCTGGAGGTACGATAGCACCAGCCGTGTGGAATTAATATATATTTGATTTGACCCTTAGATTCGAAACAGTATAAAGCGATTCCTTCATAGTCTGTATGCTTAAATAGACTGAATGTATTACTCAGGAATATAAATAGAATTTCTTCATAGTCTGTTAGTTTAAATAGACTGAATGTATTACTCAGGAATATAAAATAGAATTTCACTGACTTCAATATTTAACGATAAATGAGGACCACATGAAATCAAACTGAGTTAAACTAGAACAACAGTTTAACATTGTTGCTGTATTAGTAAAAAAAAAAGTAAGTAGTGATAGGAAAAAGCGTCCAATGTGTTTAAAAAGCGTCCAATGTGTTTAAAAAGCGTCCAATGTTTTATTCAAAAAAGCGAACAGTTAAGGTGGTAAAATGGAAGAAACCAACCGTTGTATCTCTCCAAGTTTTCTGTTACACGGATAGATGGAACTGGGAACTGTGTTAGATTGTCTGGCTTATTAGTTGATATCACGGAGAGATGGAACTGGGAACTGTGTTAGCTTGTCTGGCTTATTAGTTGATATCACGGAGAGATGGAACTGGGAACTGTGTTAGCTTGTCTGGCTTATTAGTTGATATCACGGAGAGATGGAACTGGGAACTGTGTTAGCTGTCTGGCTTATTAGTTGATATCAAACTATAACCCAGTGAAACCATTGGGCAAACTACGGCGCGCGGGCCACATCCGGCACGCAATTCAGAGTGAAGCACGCCACAATGTTTATGCTATGACGTTTATCATAAATGTGTACGAGTTCAACACTGCTCTTGTCCCGGCCCACCGGTCACATTGACGAGCCCGATGTGGCCCCGAGACTCAAAATGTTTGCTCACCCTTGACCCAGTTCATTAAACGTCGTATTAGCCAAGTCAGTGAATACAACAATTCCCAATACAACAAAGAGCAACTGTCCTATCCCTTATGATTAAGCTTTGTTTGTGTTTCATGTTATTGCCTTATTTGGTATTGTTCCATCCCTTGCTACCACACACTGTTGGTCATGGCGTATTTCCTTATATGGTATGGTAAGTGCTTGCAGGGTCGGGCATCAATGATGCAATCACCCCAGTGATGCAATCACACCAATGATGCAATATGCGGGGGTGATATATCCTATAAATAGGGAAGTTACCACGGTTGTTAGAGAGACGGAGACACACACCCAAGAGAGAGACGGAGACACACACACAAGAGAGAGACTAGAGACCCAGGAAAGGGATACTAGGACTAAGTGGACAGTGCAGTCGAGAGTTATAATAGTTATAGATTCGTGTACTGGTTTATAGGTTATAGCAGCTACTTGTGATTTATTGCCACATCTCTCATAGAATATTGATCTTAGTATTTATCGTGTGTGATAAAGTATAGAATTATACATGTGTTTTATTGATTCATCTTCTCAAGTGTTTATATTGGATTATCATATTCTCATCTGTATATATCATGCATTAAAAAGTTCAGTTAATTCTTTTACAATACAAGGAGTTGTGTCGTCTGATTTAATTAGAGCACAAGTGAAATACGACAGCAACCCTTTGAGATATAAATTCATTTGTAGTTTTAGTGGGTTTTACATTGCTTTAAAAATACCATGACCCCCCCCCCCCCATCAATAGACAAGTTAGGAAAGATGTCGAGATATCATCTTTCCCCTCGCCCTTCCTTAACCTCCTTTTTTTATTTTCCCAACTAGCTTGAGAATTTTGCTCAAAACTTTTTCGGTCAGACGCCGCGCCCTCAACCGCATGCCCCTTCCCCCCCCCCACCCCCATCCCTACTTTCCCTCCTAATAAAAAAGAAAAGCAAATCATGACAAGATAAGACAAAGATCAGTATTTATCCCCTGAGATGATTGGGCGGCAGATTGTCAAAGTGATGCAGAAGTAACAGAGAATACGATCGCCCCATAGCATTTAGTTCTTTCAAAAAAAAATAGAAAAGAAAGAGAGAGAGAAATAAAAGCTGTACATGTAATGGCTGTTAGGATACAGCTTTCAGGCTGTGAAGGAGGAAGTAAATCTCCTTCTCTTTTTTTTTTTGTAAACGTGATTATTTGTAAGCTGTTTATAGGCAACACAAAAAAATAGAACGGAAGTTGTGCGCAGACGAGAAAAAAAAAACGTTGTAAATGACGTCAGCTAAAATTAATGACTCTCTTTATGCGGATAAATCATTTTGCTCGACTGGCGGGAAAACGAAAATGTCTGACTTTCTTTTCATCTGTTTGAATCTGTTTGTTTGTTGTTGTTTTTTACGTTACGGGGCAAAAGATCCCATAATTAAGTTGGCAACTTCCGAAATTCGGATGAAAAATGTCACACGGTCTGTAACTGTTTAAATAGAATAATTAACTTTATTTATTCGGCTACTTAAATTGCCTTTTTAATTAAAATTTATTTTGTTTTGTTTTAATTTTTTTTTCCGTTAATTGTTCTTGATATTTTTACGTTTAATCTCCACGTTCAAGTTTTTATTTTTGAAGACTTGCAGTGGTGGTACGGCCATCGAAGCCACAACAAAACTAATGTTTTGACGATACCAATTATTTTGTATCGATTATGATAGAACTACTTATTCATCACTATAATATATTTTTTTCGATTAGATAGCCCATGCTTTTTTTCCGATATATTGAACTGACAGATTTGATGGAATGTAAGAAAATATTATATATTAGAGCTCAATGGATAGGATGTTAAAAAATAAAAATTCTTCTATACCTCAAAAAGTTTGAATTTTCACGTTATCTGATTTCGACTACATTACTGTCTCCACAAAAAACACATTTTCATTATTATACTATATTAAAAAAATACATTAAACTGCGTTTTGAGATCAGTCGTTTAAATGTTTATCGGCTCGACTGTATTCCACAGAATTTATCTTCAATACATTTGCCGTGCTGTTTCCAGAGACAATTTTCTGCTCTGTATTTCACCAGAGATCAAACCACTGACCATCAAGTCGATTGTCGAGCACTTTACCTCACGACCAATCGTCTCATTAACTTAATCCAGTATTGTGGTGGTTCCCATGAGCGTATTCATGGGGGGGGGGGCGCAAGGGGGGACATTTGCCCCCCCCCCACATTTTGAAAAAATGTCATATAAGAGGGGGGCATTTTCTCCCCCCCCCCCCTTACATTTAAAAAAAATGTCATAAAGTTGTTATTTGCCCCCCCCCCTGGAAAATTTTTGCCCCCCCCCCGGAAAAATTCCTAGCGAAGCCCATGGTGGTTCCCTCAAAGTTTTTCCCGTGTCTTTTTTTTTTAAATATATCTTCACAGGCGTCTAGTGAACACCAAACTGGTTTCTAATAAGTGTGACTTGCCGCATGTGTTTTAGAACCACAGCCGTGCAGACATGTGATCTCATCTATATATATAACTAGTTTGGTCTTTTATCAACCTAATATTTGGTTTCGCTACATTACGATCATTGGTTGTTTTTTTTTATTTCTAATATTACTTGACCTCATTACTACAGCCCGTCTCCCGGCACGAAAACAATCCCCTCCCACCCCCCGTTCCCTCAGACTTGGGTCTTCGATCGTTCTGACGGGTCATCTCGCAAGCCGCGGATTTACCGCCACTGATTGGCGAAGACAACCCGGCATCTCGGTGACATAACCAGCTTTAAAACTAAAATAAGCCAATTTTTTTTTTTGCTGCAGAGACAATTTAATAAAGGCAATTTTCAGTTTTACTCTCGTCTGGCTGGTATCCAGGGACTCAAAAAATTTTAAAAAATGATACATAAAAAAATAAAGTGAAACGCAATTATTGCTTTAACTTCGATGTAGAGAATTGACAGTGACAAAACTTGAAGTAATAATTTTGTTAGCATTGTGGGTTAAAAAAAATTTCCTGAGCCCTAAAGGGGGCCATCGGGGCAGATAAAGTGTAGAATTCATGTTTCTGTGACCTCAGCATTTTAAGGGATTGTGTGGTTAGCACTACACCTTTATTTCCCCAACTTAGTCAGGTTCCCATTTAATGTTGGTTGGACTTGTGGGACTTTAACCAGTTTTCATCAAGACCTTGAAAAAAAATCCCCTTGGTTCCCACCGAAGATCGAACCCAGGACTCTCAAATTACCGTCCCACATTGGGGGTAATCTCATTTCAAGTCTGGACATTTGTTTTCTTCCTCTGCATCCCTGGTTAGGTTTAAATTGCAAAATTTGTTTTATTTAGAAAATAAACATTATTTTTCTTCGTCGTTACCTCGAGAGATGTAATTAGGACGTTAACTCTTCTGTTAACAATGGTCATTAGGATGTTAACTCTTCTGTTAACAATGGTCATTAGGATGTTAACTCTTCTGTTAACAATGGTCATTAGGATGTTAACTCTTCTGTTAACAATGGTCATTAGGATGTTAACTCTTCTGTTAACAATGGTCAAAGTTTACAACGGTTTCCATTATGCCCAACATCATTTTTTTTTTGTATAAGTGATACTTTTCATAAGTGTAAAACTAATGTAGATAAAAGAACTATTAATAATGAACTCACCATAGTGAATTACATACATCTACATAGTGAATTATATACATATACATAGTGAATTAAATACATCTACATAGTGAATTAAATACATCTACATAGTGAATTAAATACATCTACATAGTGAATTAAATACATCTACATAGTGAATTACATACATCTACATAGTGAATTACATACATCTACATAGTGAATTAAATACATCTAAATAGTGAATTAAATACATCTACATAGTGAATTACATACATATACATAGTGAATTAAATACATCTACATAGTGAATTAAATACATCTACATAGTGAATTAAATACATCTACATAGTGAATTACATACATATACATAGTGAATTACATATATATACATCGTGAATTAAATACATCTACATAGTGAATTAAATACATCTACATAGTGAATTAAATACATCTACATAGTGAATTACATACATATACATAGTGAATTAAATACATCTACATAGTGAATTAAATACATCTAAATAGTGAATTAAATACATCTAAATAGTGAATTACATACATATACATAGTGAATTACATATATATCTACATAGTGAATAACATACATCTATATAGTGAATTACATATACACCTATATAGTGAATTACATAATCTATATAGTGAATTACATATACATCTATATAGTGCATCACATACACCTATATAGTGAATTACATACATCTATATAGTGAATTACATACACCTATATAGTGAATTACATACATCTATATAGTGAATTACATACATCTATATAGTGAATTACATACATCTATATAGTGAATTATATATACATCTACATAGTGAATTACATACATCTATATAGTGAATTACATACATCTACATAGTGAATTACATACATCTATATAGTGGATGACATATACGTCAACATAGTGGATGACATACATGTATATAGTGAATTACATACATCTACTCAAATGGTGACATAGTTTCTCACGATGTGAATCTATATGATTATTTTTAAACACGTATGAGCAATCAATTTTGTATTATCTTCTTATGATTCGGCGGAAAATTATAGCTTTAAAGATTAGTTTTGCTGTTAATTTGTTATCTGATATTATATAAATTATTCCTGTGAGATGATTGGCATACAATAAAAAACATCATGACAATAACGTTAAACATTTTAATTTATGTTAATTTAAAAGGTAATTAGTTCCTATATTATGTATACCTGGTAGACGAACTAACCAACCAGCTACTAAGGCGGTGAGAAAGTATTAACAAATAATAGTTCCTTAACATAGAACAGGTTGTTGCCTGGACTGTGATCTGCCAGGTCCTGCCAGCCGATGCCGTAAGATTGGGTCTCGCCACGCATATCTGTCCCTCCACTACCCAGCTTCTGCCCTCCCCCCCCCCCCAAAGTTATCTCAACGGCCCTGCATACAGCTTTGCTATCGCCGAGGTGTTGTTTTATTGTTAATTGGTTAATCAGTAGAACCAGCTTGTTGCTCCGTACCTACAATGGCGGTCCGGTGGATTTATTGGCACCATAACCAACACACACACACACACACACACACACACATACACACACACACACCCAGCATCTTTTCTTTTTTGTCACCTCTTCGTCGAAAACAAATTTATTTTTGGCCTCCAAGAAAAACAGACAGCTGTTTATTTAGTCTTTCATGTTGAACCTTATGCACAGTGTCCTCACTGCAAAAGAAAAAAGAAATGTCGGTCAGAATTATGAGTTATTAGCTGTACCCTCGCAAAAACCTTTGCATAGAGTTATATCCCCTTAGGCTTGATGGGAAGGCTAGGTTATTTTTTTTTTGGTTTCGGGCAGATCCGATTTTTTTTCATGATTGTATTTTTAACTGGAATACTGTTGTATTAATTCTTTACTTTCGATTTAACGCAGAACCCAAATCGCTTATATATATATATAACATTGTTGTTGTTGTTTTCCTTTAAAGCGAGTCTAATTGAAAGTTCTACTCAACAAAAATGAGCTTTTAACAATAAAGATTCACTAGATGTGTGCAGTAGCGCATTGATCTCTTATATATATATATATATATATATATATATATATATATATATATATATATATATATATATAACTGTCACTTAATCAACAAATGAATTTATCTATGCCAGCACCCTAAAAGCTCATCGACATTACAAACGTATTCAGCACTCTTTCTCTCTCGTCTCGACTCCATGCGTTTGTACACTTTGCTATTATCTGCATTGTTTTGTTGTTTTGTTTTGTTTTTTTTTCTTTTGTGTTTTAAACTACTAGCAAATACATTCCCCAATTGGACGCAACTTGGTAACAAAAATAACTTGTTGACTAGAACAGACGGGAGTGGTGGGGGGAGGGGGGGGCATATTTTTTTGGGTTGTTGGGGGGGGGGGTGAATGTGTACTAGGCTTCATTTGGATTTTGGGGGGGGGGGGGGCTGGGGGGAGCGGTCAGGCTGCATTGTCATATGTGATGAGGAGGAAACAGACCAGAACGTCGAGCACAGATAGAAATTTATTAAATTCTCCCCCCCCCCGTTCATGTCCATCTCTAGACGAAGGAGAAAAATTTAATAAACAGGTTTGTGGCTCACATTATACACTTAATTATCTTTTTTTTTTTTATTTCTCCCTCTTCCCCCCCCCCTTCCCGTTTAATCCAGGCAGGTGTCCCTCCCTCGACAACAAGACGCGCACACTCGCACACGTCAAAAAAAAAATCTAAAACGAAATTATCGCTCGAATGACTCAGCCAATATCGATTCCATTTTTCCGAACATTATTAATACGGCGGTGACCGTATTCGATACCGCAAGTAATTATAATTACTCGATTGCTTTGCCGTGTAATTTTCAGTATCGAAATTAAAAAAAAAAAACACCAATAACATCAACCCAGATACAGAAGATGATTATTTTTATGCGATGCTATTTTCGTCCGAACGGATGTAAGGTGAAATACGGAAACAGCTTCTTGTAAGTCGAGACAGCGAAAGTAGAGAATGTATTGAAGTTTACCTCCAAACAGATAAGAGCTAATCTAAGTTATTTTTGTTTTTTTTTACATATATTGGTGGTAAAAGCTGGTGAACATTTTTATTTCCTAAATATCTTCAATGTGTGTTTGTTTGTTTATTTTGTGTATAAATGTTCAGATTACGAATAGATTATTATAATTTATGATTTTTTTTATTATTATTATTATTTTTGGATCTACAAAGTTTGCAGCGACCTAGAACTTTTCACACATGAGAATATCGTTTTAAATTTTAGTGAAGAGGTGCAGATGGTGCGGGGTGGTGTGGTGGCGGGATCGGAGCAGCTTCTGGGTATTTTTTTTTTTTAGGCATTCTAGGCAGAGACTTCCAGAGATGTTTGGGGGGGTCGTCGTCTAGGTAAAGGTACCGTGCCGTATATCTCAGTATCAGGTTTAATAGGAAATAATACTGAATGGTGAAATTCGGACTTATAGACACTTTGGCTCGTTTTACTTCCCATAATAATGGCTCTGTTGTGTAGACAATTATCAAAGTGGTAGTGCAGTGGAGTATAGGGAATGTAAATTGGTCAAACTAACTAAAATTGTAGTGAAGTAAGGAAGCTTAAAATTCTCTGTCTTTCTCTCTGTGTGTGTAAAGTCCCTGTAAGGATGAGATGAAATCCCTTAGATCCTATAAACCACTAATGGGACGGTTTTATGGTGCCCTTCTTTCATCCCCACCATAGCCGATAGTGCAATGGCAATGGAGGCACCACGGGAGATATATCGGGAACTTGAGCCAAGACCTGAAAAATTTCCTTGGTCCTCACCGGAGATCGAACCAGGTACCTTCAGGTCGACAGTCGAGCGCGTTACCGCACGACCATCCGTCCCCGTGTCTTTCTCTCTCTCTCTCTCTCTTTTTCTCTCTCTCCCTCAATCTCTGTCTTTCTCTCTCTCAATCTGTCTTTCTCTCTCTCTCTCTTTCTCTCTCTCTCTCTCTCTCTTTTTCGATATGTTACTATTACATTATAGATTTTTTTTAAATTTTGCATTTGTTCATATTTCATTGCAATTTTTTTTTATACCTTCTCTCTATATTCTTTTTTTTCACTTTCTGTCATTCCTTAGTCCTCTATCTTTTCCCACCACACCCATTTCTTTATTCGTTTAGGTCTATTCTTTCTGAACATATCCATTCCATGTGTCTGTCCTTTCTGAACATATCCATTCCATGTGTCTATCCTTTCTGAACATATCCATTCCATGTGTCTATCCTTTCTGAACATATCCCTTCAATCTGTCAATCATTTCTAAACCTATCCATTCCATCTGTCTATCCTTTCTAAAAAGATATCCATTCAATCTGTCCATGTGTCTATCCTTTCTGAACATATCCATTCCATGTGTCTATCCGTTCTGAACATATCCATTCTACATTATCTAATGTCACCGTGACATAACAAGAAACAAATGTAATTTTTCTTGTTTTAAAAACGTAATATGTGACATATATTTATATACAAAATTAGACAAATAAAAACATAAAACACACAACAACTAATAAAAAAAAACCTAGCCAACAAAAAAAACTGAGTCAAGATGTTTCTGTCAGACAGCTTCTCGAGTCTTGGGGAAAAAAGTGTTATTATAACTCCCCCCTCCCCCGTACGCCCTTGTTCACCCCCCCACCCCTAATGTGTCAAGTTCACTCTGCCCCCATCGCCACCCCATCATTACCATCTGTAAGTTCTTCTCTTATATCACAAACATAATATTTCTTGCGCTGTCGAGGCAAAATTATGTGTTTTATTCAAACCATTGTATGTGTTTTATTCAAACACCATCTCTCTCTCTCTATGTCTCTCTCTCTCTCTCTCTCTCTCTCTCTCTCTGTCTCTCTCTCTCTCTCTCTCTCTCTCTCTCTCTCTCTATGTCTCTCTCTCTCTCACACTTACTTTGTTTATCAGTCTCGCTTTACCTGTTATCATCCTTAGGTTTATTTTATTAATAGCATTCACTCGAAAGATGAGACACTCGGTTTAACTGGCAACATTTTAATGGGTTAATTCTTCGGTTGCTCTAAAGATTAGCGATGGATAGATTCAGAAATTTTTCCAAAAATATTTACACCATTTTCTATGAGAATTGTTTGAACTTTTATTATACTGAGTATACGTGTGCATCGTGCATCCATTAATATCATTTTTGACATGATAAAATAAGCTATCTTTGAAAGAAACTTGCTTTCCTCTACAAAGTTACCCCCCTCCATTTGTCAAGTACATTCTGCCGCCAACCCACCCCATCATTACCATCCTTACATTCTGCCCCCAACACGACCCCATCATTACCATCCTTACATTCTGCCCCCAGCACGACCCTATCATTACCATCTTTACATTCTGCCCCCAGCAAGACCCCATCATTACCATCCGTCCATTCTGCCCTCACACCACCCCATCATAACCATCCGTACATTCTGCCCCCAACACCACCCCATCATTACCATCCGTACATTCTGCACAAGCTATACCTTAGGGCCCCCATTTTCATGGTGGGGGGGGGAGCCAAACAATTGTCCAAGTGAGCGATTGCCAAAAATACTTAAAAATTTGGCTCTCATATATAATACCTGGTTCAAATGTCACATAGCTTAGGGCCTAATCAATTCTAAATCCGGCCCTGCATTCTGCCCAACTATCACACACAAACGAAAGATTTCTTGCGCTGCTGTAGCCAGCTGATCTGTTTTATTCCATCTGATTGTGTCCCTATCATGGCGACCTTCAGTCATTGGTGTTTATTAATTGTTATACTTAGCGCCAACAATAGCAGGTCATCAAACTAAAAAGACTGAATCATCTGTATGTAGTTTTTCTTCTATTGTTAGTCACAACCAACGTTCGTAGATCTATGTGTCTAGTTGTTGCTATTTTTATTTATCTACAACAAAGACAATTCTGATGAATGTCATTTGTCTAAGAACCGTCCTCTGACAGCTTTATAAAGGGCAAGTAAAATATTTTAATTTAAATTTATATTTCTTTCTAAATAGCAATAAATATAAGTATATGTTAAACAAATATTTTATAGTATATTTGATTGAGATGTTACCAACTTAGTTCATTATTGAACAACAAACATATTTATTTATTTTTTTTAAATCAATACTCCTAATAATATTTAACCTAATTATGACAAATCCTCCAAACAATATATTCTTATATTTTTTTTAAAGTGTAAAGCCGCCGACAGCAAATGAAATGCAGCACCATAGATTTAGCCATTAATATTTGCCAGCAATATGATACAATGTTCACATTACTATGTAATTATCTATCAAATGGTGTTACAGTGTTTTATTTATTGTTTTAGCAATACACGTTTGTCACTTTACATGGAGGGAAAAAAAAGTGGGAAGGGGAGGGGGGGGGGAGTCATAATTTTGAACAATTCTGTAAAAAAAACTGCAACCTTTTTAAAAAAAAAAAAGTATTTGAAAATATTTTCATGTGTGTTTGTGTGTGTGTGAGTGTGCGTGTGTGTGTGTGTGAATGTGTGTGAGTATGTGTGTGTTGACTATGTAAGCTAAATATATGTATATATGTTTTATAATTGATCCGACACTTTTTTTTTTTTGGACAAATATTTCAGAAAACATTTCGGGTGTAACCTAAATAAAATGTCTACATGGCCAGGGGAGATAACAAACTTTTAGTTATGATTATTCATTCCTTCCCCTTACGCCTTTTCCCATCCACATCTCACTCATCCCACCACCCCTGGTGAACAGCAAAAAAAAAAAATGAAAGATTAGCGAATTCTTTCTGTCACTGAACATCGCAACGATAGGGGTAGAAGGTGTTGGTTGCTCTACCGAGTTATGTCTCTTTGATTAACTAATTCATTACTCTCGTGTTCGTAGGAAAATCTTCCATTTAAAAAGAAGAGAGCTGTAAATAACACAAAAAGTAGTTATCTTCCTTTGTTCTCTTCCAGCTTTCCATTAAGTTAGCTTATGAATTATTCGCGCCTTTTTTTATTTATTTATTTACATTATTATTATTATTATAATTGCACATAAACATTGCACCGTTGAAGACTAATACAATCTCAGTGGAATTTATTGATTTTTTTTTTACTTTGAAAGTAATATTGTTGAGTACAGCCTAGGTGAAGATGAAATACAAATATTGATCCCACGCGCCATGCAGATAGCGATAACAGACTAGGGCATGGTTTGGACGAAGGGCTTGTCTTTAATTATATATATCTTACACATTTTAATGTACATGTTTACCAAATATATATATATATATATATATATATATATATATATATATATATATATATATATATATATATATATATATGACGAAAATAGTTTGGCTTGTTGAGAAGAGCGAATTGCAGTTCTCAGGTTTAACCGTGAATCACTTCAAACAAAAAAAAAAGTTTAATGTAAGAGCTCTCGTATCATCTTTAGTATTTAAGCTGCTGCTTATAAGTACACTGTAGTCAGGGGCGGATTTAAGGACGAGAGCACTTGGGCGCGCGTCTTTGGGCCTCGACTGTTAAGGGGCCCGACAACCTAAATTTGAACCCCCCCCCTTTTATATGTCTATATTTTTTTAAAAGCGGCCCAACATTTTCTTCTGGGCCACAACTAACTGAAAACCGCCTCTGACTGTAGTTTTGTTAGAAGTCTTACAAGGAAAAGTTTAACAAGTGTGAGCTTTGCCAGGAATAGTCCACATATAAGGTGGAGGACCCTCTCCCAGGGGCGTGGCGAGATTAACTCGCGCCCGGGGCACAATACCTTTTTAGCGCCCGCGCCCCCCCCCATAATATAATTTTATATGTAAAATATATTATTTGGCGCCCCTTTGTGAGTAGCGCCCGGGGCATGATGCCCCCCTTTGCCCACCCCCTCGATACGCCACTGCTCTCCCCATAGGGTAACATTAAGCTAAACTTCTTGTTCTGCCTAGGCCTCTCGCATGGACCAGGTGGATGTGTGTGTTAATAGATAAAGAAATAATTGTTTCTTACAACAACAGAAAAAACAATCATATAAAATATAAACAGTGCTTCTCATCACGTGATTAATGCATTTTTAATAACAATAATAGCATTACTCATGTTTAGCTAAATTTTTTCTTTATATATATATATATATATATATATATATATATATATATATATATATATATATATATATATATATATATATATATATATATATATATTTTAAAACACAGCTTGATAAAAGGGCAGAATGGAAATATTCTTTGTGTTAAATGAATAGGGTTAGAGATTATATCGTTGACTAGGGTTAGAGATTATATCGTTGAATAGGGTTAGAGATTATATCGTTGACTAGGGTTAGAGATTATATCGTTGAATAGGGTTAGAGATTATATCGTTGACTAGGGTTAGAGATTATATCGTTGAATAGGGTTAGAGATTATATCGTTGAATAGGTTTAGAGATTATATCGTTGAATAGGGTTAGAGATTATATCATTGAATAGGGTTAGAGATTATGTCATTGAATAGGGTTAGAGATTATGTCATTGAATAGGGTTAGAGATTATATCATTGAATAGAATAGAGATTATATCATTGAATAGGGTGTATGAGGTTGATGTGACCTGGACAGCATGTCGTTTAAACTTGACCCTTTACGTCAGACTGGTCAGTTATTACCGGGGAGGGGTACTAACTTGGGACTCCAAAACATTTAACCCTGAGATTAGTATCACATAAAAATTGAGTCCGACTTAATCCATATCAGAAAGTGCGGATAAGCAAAGAATTAATGTCAGGCGGTGGGAGTTCAGATTCATGTCAGGTAGTGGGTAGTCAGATTCATGTCAGGTAGTGGGAGGTCAGATTTCAAATGCATCATGTATGAAGTCCCCAGCCCTTCTCGTATCCAGCGATCTAGCACAAACTATTATTTTCACACAAAAAATATCTTAATGTTTTCGTTGTGTTTACCTGACAGGTCTGAAGAATACACTTTAGCCCCCCCCCACCCACCCCCCAGCCCCCGAGGGTGACGGGCCCGATTAGCATTCAATCCCGTCGTCCCGGTCCGCAGGACATGGGAGTCGGCGAAAAGGTCGGGAAATATAAAAAAAAAACAAAGATTATAATTTTGAAAGTCCACCCACCAGTTGGGTTGTTGTTGTTTTTTTTTATGCCGTCCCAAGACAGGTAAGCATTCGTAACGGTTATCCGTGGAAGTGAGATAAGTCAGGTAAACTGTCTATGTAGGTCAGGCCAGGTGAGCAAGTGATAACAAGATGTTTAGGTAAAAGTAAGAGCGGCTGTAAAACTCTAATTATCAGAAATAATTGATAGACGAGGGTTTTGTACAGCACATGTGATTGATCTGCATAGCTGGGATCGCGTTGTAGCACAATATAAACTGGGATCGCGTTGTAGCACAATATAAACTGGGATCGCGTTGTAGCACAATATAAACTGGGATCGCACTATAGAGGAAGGGATTTGGCTGGGGGGTGAAGTGGGCTTGTATCTGTTTGAGCCTGTTGTAAATTTAATTGTAAAGACACAAAAGTATAGAGTCTCATCTCAAGGACTCTGCAGTTGTGGATCCAACTTAATGCGTACCCACAGGGAATCTCAGAATCGTACCTGTGGTGGTGGGAGGGGGGGGTTCAAATTCGAAAGTCCCCCCCTGGGCCCCACAATTTTTTTTACATTAAATATTAAGTACATTATCATGTCATGGTGTCGAATGTCAAAACGCAGGAGCCCCCAAAGAGGCCAAGCCCCCCCCCCCCGTCTACCCTGTCCTGCTCTGTACCTCGAGTTTTGATGGCCATCTGGTGAAATATTCTTTCTTAATTGTAAGATGTGTGAATCTGATTGGATGGCCCTTAACTATTAGTTTACTACTGGTGTCGTTCAAACACTTTATGAACGAACTATTCAAATTGTCTTGTCTATGGAAATGTTTCCTGGTGTAAAAGTTTCTTTTGCAATTAAACCCACACCTCTCAACCCAACTAATCTCATACCCACAATACCCTAATCAACTGATCTTAGCTCGACTAATCTCTATTCCAGGGGTATTCAACCGTTTGGGAAGTCTAGCTAATGGGTGTTAGTGAGCGCTGTGCAATAATTCTCTTCAAATGTGTGAGTAAACTATTTCACAAATGAGTGTGCTGCCATAAGCACGTAAGTATTTGGTCGGGTATGCCAGTTTATACAGATTTACACTGTTATACACTGAAATACACTGTTATACACTGAAATACATTATACACTGAAATACACGTTTATACTCTGAAATACACGTTTATACTCTGAAATACACTGTTGTACACTGAAATACACTGTTATACACTGAAATACAGTTATACACTGAAATACACTGTTATACACAGAAATACACTGTTATACACTGAAATACACTGTTATACACTGAAATACACTGTTATACACTGAAATACACTGCAGTGCAGTGTTATGAATAATACTCTCATATAATGTGGTTCCCATTGAACCAATCGTTTTAAATTACTATTTCAGTTTTTTCGTCATCAAATCTCGTTCAAATGGCAAACATTTGGACTATTTATATTTACTTAAAGACGTACTTTACACTGTATGTTTATTAGCCAGAGTGTGACCCTCTTGGACCTCGTGCCTAGCCACCCATGCTAATCATATATTTAACAGGTGATGGGATGTGTGTGTGTGTGTGTGTGTGTGTGTGTGCACAGGCAGGTGATCATTGAACGTCAACATACAAAAAACAACATCCATGGCAGGTGCACCTGATGGATAATTCATTTTTGTGTCTGTGTGTTCATAAAAACAACAAATGATTTTCTTGTAAAGTAAAAATAGCAAATAGAGAGAAATGTAGTGTGGGAGAAAGCGAGAGAGAGAGAGAAAGAGAGAGAGAGAGTGAGATAGGGAGAGAGAAAATGGGGGGGAGAGAGATAGGGAGAGAGAGAGAGAGAGAGAGAGAGAGAGAGAGAGAGAGAGTTTATCTGTTTCCAGCCAACGTCAAGTTAATGACATGTGATCTATACAATTCGATTTGAATTTCACGAGGTTGAGTTGCTGGAGTCATTCAAATGTTCACGTGGTTGCTGGAGTCATTCAAATGTTCACGTGGTTGCTGGAGTCATTCAAATGTTCACATTTTTGTTGGGGCAATTCAAATGTTCACGAAGTTACTGGAGTCATTCAAATGTTCACGTTGTTGCCGGAGTCATTCAAATGTTCACGTTGTTGCCGGAGTCATTCAAATGCTCACGTGGTTGTTGGGGCTATTAATACGGTCATTGCCACTTTTCACTTTCAAACCAATATCAGTTATAGTCTCAAGTTAAGCAAAAGCAAAAACCACAATGACCTAATGACCCATTTCTTTTCTGGAGTCTTTTAACAGTGGGTGAGTGTTTGTGTGTATGCTGAGATGCCCTTACGGACAATGTGCCCTCACTAACAATGGGCCACTGTCCACTAATACAGAGGTTTTCAACCTGTGGTCCGCGGACCCCTGGGGGTCCGTGGGGAGCTTCAAAGGGGTCCGTGAGCAAGTCAAGGAAACAAGTGATTTTCTTGTATAAAGTATTGCTTGGTTTGGTTGATTGGATAGCTTTTAGCTAAACAAAAAATACTAGCTATGCCAATGTTTCAGGCACGATGTGTAGAATTGAAAACTTCGCTGGTATTTCCTTATATTTTCGTCTGAAGTCTGAACTAGACTGCATACTTGTGCAGTGAGTTTTTGAGTCATGTCATCTTGGGAATATTTCTTACTTACTGAGCCTAGATCTAAATGTAAGCCTAGATTGGCCTAGAAATAATCTTAGACGAAAGTTTTTGATATCAAATTGCTGGTATACACTTCACATGTCAATTTTAAATGACACCCACAGATTGTTTTGGTTGAAAGTAGATATTTCGTAAATTTTTAATATGAAAATAGGCCAGAACGATAATAGGGACTTTTCACTAACGCATCGATGAAACGGTGCGAAATTCTAGCGATGAACCAATTATGCTGTTCTGTTGTTATGTGACAAATACTTTTTAAAATGTAGGTTAACAATTCAAAATATGTCATAAGATTATAGTAGTCGATTTAATTTAAACAGTCAATTTTCGTCATCAGAATGTGAAATATTTTTACAGATAGTTACCTCCTTTAACCCTCTCTACTCTGAAACTTTGTCTAATTTTTTTCCCCTGTGAGATCTGAGTCAACGGGACTAAACTGTTGTTGGTCATGTGTATATCAATATTTGAATAAGTAAACTGTCCAAGGATAGTATCATGGATACATTTGTGAAGAGGAAAACTGACCAGAACCTGCAAGATTCTGATGATCAAGCAGCCAAAGACAAACGTAAAAGAAAACGGTGCAAGTATAATCCAGACTATATACCATTCGGCTTCACCGCAGTGGGGACCGATGCTGACCAACCTCTTTGTTTACATGTTTTGCCCTTAACTTAAGCTAGGCCTACCGTTTAGCAGGATTTAAGACATATTCTGGCCCATCCTCAGGTATTAAAAGTTGAGGCCTGTGGGGGTCTGCCACCCGGGTTTGAAATGTCTGTGGGGTCCGCAGAGTAAAAAAGGTTGAAAACCTCTGCACTAATACAATCTGATGCTCTTGAGGTCCGAGACAAGGTAGTTTTGCTTAGAGCCGCCAAGTACCTGAATTTCTCTGCTAAAGGACCTCCAAATAATGGCTGTATGTTTGTGTGTGCCTGCGTGCGTGTTTGGGGGGCTGGATTTAGACTTGATAAGGCCATGAGATATGGGGTACCCTTTTTAGGTAACTCTGACAATTCTTTGAGGGACCCCCCAACTAAGCTATAGCTTGTGTAGTTTATATACGTAAATCCCGCACTGCGTGTTTGCCTGTGTGTGTTTGTCCAGCGAAATGATTGGCTAACCTCTGATAATATTTCTTAAATAGTTGTTTTTTTTTAAACGTACATTAATAAAGAAATGGTTATGATTAATCTATTATTACATTATTCTCTTTTCTTAAAAAAAAAAACCTGTTATCTGCAATGCGCACACCCTGTGCTGGAAATTACATAAACAAAAAACAAACTATATAGGTCACAACCCTAGAAATGCAAATGAATTGCAAGGGGGGAATAATCTCATCAATTTGGAAGTGTGATGGAGAAGTTGGTGCAGGAGTTGGCAGAGTGATTGCCCTTGGCGCTCGTCATTGACGAATAGTAAATGGAAACAAAAAAAGGGGGAAAAAAACACAAAGAATAATGTAAGCGATGGTCACTAGGTGTGAATGCTGGGACGCATGTCGGTAAAATACATAATCTGTGGAAATAACTATTGAGAATGAGCTAGTTTTTAAATGGTACACAGTAATGGTAGGCGTGATAGCATTAATGGTACGTGTTTTTATATCCATTATATAGGGGTGTGTGGGGAGTTCATGTCTGTTGTAAACGCACATTTTTATAAATCATGTATAAATGTAGTTTAGAGGGGGGGGGGGGCTGTTTGTAAATTCGTTTTATAATTTTTTAGTATGGAGAGTGGTTGTAGTGTACCAAATGTCGACGTCCCCTGTAGATGGTGCACATGTTGAAGTAATTGGTGCGCTAGTTGAAGTAGATGGTGCGCTAGTTGAAGTAGATGGTGCGCTAGTTGCAGTAGATGGTGCGCAAGTTGCAGTAGATGGTGCACATGTTGAAGTAATTGGTGCACAAGTTGAAGTAGATGGTGCGCTAGTTGAAGTAGATGGTGCGCTAGTTGCAGTAGATGGTGCGCAAGTTGCAGTAGATGGTGCGCTAGTTGCAGTAGATGGTGCGCAAGTTGCAGTAGATGGTGCACATGTTGAAGTAATTGGTGTACAAGTTGAAGTAGATGGTGCGCTAGTTGAAGTAGATGGTGCGCTAGTTGCAGTAGATGGTGCGCAAGTTGCCGTAGATGGTGCGCAAGTTGCAGTAGGTGGTGCGTAAGTTGAAGCAGATGGTGCGCATTCTGTTCACTAACGGGTCATATGTCTGTCTGGGATATGACGCGGTCATTAATCCAAAGGTATTTGTATAGAATAGTCCAACAGTACAGTAAAATCAATAATATCGATTATACATTGATGATATAAAAGATCACAAGTCCTTTTTTTAAAAATTTCAACCATTGAGATCAATAAATAAATATATATAAAAGATGAAAAACAACGAGTTACTAGGTGGCGTGCGATTTGTTTCATCGTGCTGTCCAATGAGCGGACACATGTTTTGACATGGAACAGTCAACAATATGCGCTCTACGGCATATGATCTGCGGGATAGGGTTCGTTGTAACAGAATAACTGGAAGTCAGGTGGTGGTGGTGAGGGGGGGGGGGTACAACGAAATACACACTAGTAGTCAACAGGAGTTAGGGAGTTGGGTGGTCGGGGTATAATTAGAGCGGCGGGGAGGGTGGGGGCGTGTCTGAAGGAAATGAGGTTCAGTTAGTTTAATTGGCAAAACAGCCACTCAATCATATTGCAATCAAGAAAATTTCACGTCTTCTCCCTCTCTCTCTCTCTCTCTCTCTCTCTCTCTCTCTCTCTCTCTCTTTTTTTTTTTTTCTCTATTTAGCGCACTCATACACAGTCTTTCTCCGCTTATCTCTCACTCTGTTTACCTCTCCCTCTTTGTATCAATAGAGAGACAGAAAGACAGATTTAAAGACAGAATAATAGACAGATGGACATAGAGATAGACAGACAGACAGGCGGACATACGAAAAGGGGGTAGGCAGACGGACACGTAGACAAACAGACAGACAGGGAGACAGACAGGTAGTAGGTAGGTAGGTTGGTTATTAGGTAGGCAGAATAGGTGTGCTAGTCGGTAGCTAGATAGATAGATATACTTCGCAAATCTAGAAGGTATTTGACTTATGTAATCAAATATAAGGTTCATGATTACACCTGATTGTAGTATTGTGTCCATTTTTTTTAAATGTATAAACATGAGCGAAAAAGTTTTAAACTGTATGCGTTAAGCATGTGTCACATGATAGTCGTTTCTATTTTTAACCAAATGTAGCTAAAAGTAAACAGAAAAATTACCAAAAAAAAATATATATATATCTTTTTTTGTCACTTGTCTTAGTGCTGCTGTCATGTGGATTCAATTATTAAATTCTCATTCACGTTATCAGAAAATAACATCAGCATCAAAGGTCTCCCACTTATCAAAGATGTTAACAGCATTTATGCATTTATTACTGGCCTTTATTATGGTTTTATCATATTTTGTTCCAGTTACGAGGAGGAAATAATACTTGAGAAGATGAATGTGTATAACATTGTATCTATTAGCCCTTTCATAATCAAACAATTTCTGTCTGTCTGTCTTTCTCTCCCTCCCTCTCTCCTCTCTCTCTCTCTCTCTCTCTCTCTCTCTCTCTCTCTGTCTCTCTCTCCAAACGTGTACAGCTCCATCATATTTACGTTGTTGTTGCTGCTTTCTTGCTCACCATCTATGCAATGAATCTGCTTACATGGAAAATAAAACTCTCACACAGGGCGTGCGTTCACCTTCGGCTTCCATCATTGGCCCGGCTCTGCCCGTAAGATGGCTGGAGCTACGTACTTGCCAACACCTGTCAAATCCACGATTTATCTCCCCTTTGCTTGTACTGACATCTTGGAATCAGGTTCCTGTAGCAAACTAGCCTAGTAGGGGCGGGTAGGGATGGTGGTGGAAGATGTGGGTGACACTAGTTAGTTGTGTAACACATAAGTAGAAATAAAAAATGGTTCCCGGAATAGACAGGTGAGATAGGTAAGTTTCCGGTACTAAATGAAATGTACAACATTTAACATATAATTATAAAACTTTATCTCCCGCTTGGGTATCAGGGATTAGGGGTGGGCTCAACAACGTGAGTTAGATAGATAGATAGATAGGTAGATAGATAGATAGATAGATAGATAGATAGATAGATAGATAGATAGATAGATAGATAGATAGATAGATAGGTAGATAGATAGATAGATAGATAGATAGATAGATAGATAGATAGATAGATAGATAGATAGATAGATAGATAGATAGATAGATAGATAGATAGATAGATAGATAGATAGATAGATAGATAGATAGATAGATAAAATAGATAGACAAACAGACAGACAGACACACAGACTGACGGACGGATGGATGGATGGATGGATGGATGGATGGATGGATGGATGGATGGATAGATAGATAGATAGATAGATAGATAGATAGATAGATAGATAGATAGATAGATAGATAGATAGATAGATAGATAGATAGATAGATAGATAGATAGATAGATAGATAGATAGATAGATAGATAGATAGATAGCCACCACACACGTTATGGCCGTTCAACATCGACTGTGTGTGTGTGTGTTCAAGATAATCTCCATAAACACAAACATATCTAACACCAGCGAGAAGAAATTTCCACCAATCGTCTTGTCAAGCTCCGCAAATAGCACCAAGGGACACAACTATCTAGCAGTTTGCAATGTATGAAGTTATTTATTCTTGACAAGCAGCAACACCTGACCGGGTGTTCCAGAAACATGATAAATAGATAAGCTTTGCGTTGTGGACCTCTGTGTGTGTGTGGGGAGGGGGGGGCACATTGTTTATTTTCTGTAATTCTCCGATTTGGAGGTTGAGAATGTGTGTGTGTGGGGGGGGGGGGGTGGAATAGGAATGAGACACAACATAATGCAAGCTGGATGTTCACTTGGGAAAGGAAATTGTGGCAATGTGAAATGAATGAAAGGACGACTGAATTGTATATTTGGGTGACATACTGAATAGTACGGTTAAGATAGTTACCCAAAGGTACGATCATCCGTCTCTACAATTTTGTTGAGAATTTCGCGGGTGATTCGCAAAAGATTTTGAGGATTTAAGGTAAAAGATATGGTCACCAAGACATTAAATTCAGGAGCATCTTAACGCAACAACCACGGGGGGAGCACAAGTTTAGAGTTCTAAGCTAATTTACCATTCATTGGTGAGGTTATCTGTGTCAACTTACCATTCATAGATCAATATAAATCAATCATTTTTATGTTTAACTTATAGTCCCTGTAATAGCTTACCATTTATAGATCCTTCATTTGTGCGGTTGTCTTAGGGGGCCCTTTATTAATGCTCTATTTATAGATCCTTCATTTGTGTGGTTGTCTTAGGGGGGCCCTTTATTAATGCTCTATTTATAGATCCTTCATTTGTGTGGTTGTCTTAGGGAGCCCTTTATTAATGCTCTATTTATAGATCCTTCATTTGTGTGGTTGTCTTAGGGGGCCCTTTATTAATGCTCTATTTATAGATCCTTCATTTGTGTGGTTGTCTTAGGGGGGCCCATTATTAATGCTCTATTTATAGATCCTTCATTTGTGTGGTTGTCTTAGGAGAAACGATGTTTTTTCCTGGGCACATACGACATTTAAGAGAGATCTAGTTAAATCTAAGCAAAAAGATTTTTTTTTTCAAAGTAGATAGTTTAAAAGTAATATATCAATTCCATCATATTGGTGAACAGTTTAAAAAAAAACAAATACTGCCATTGGCATCAATGACTGGGGGGGGGGGGGGGGGGGTTGACCTACTTAAAGGACTAATTCCATAATTTAAAAAAAGTTCTTTTGTTATACTTCGCTGTACGGCTACTGGTGGTCATAGGCAATTACGGTGTGTTTGAAATGGGCGGTTTTTTTTAATATTACTTTATAATCAAAACATCCCGGAAGGACGAGTGTCTTATGGGACACCTAGGGCGAGTGGCATATGCAAGGCCAGTGTTGAGTGGCATATGCGGGGCCTAGGACGAGTGGCATATAGGGGGCATAGGGCGTATGCCATATGTGGGCTTATAGTCAGCAGTTTCATCGAAATATTGCACCGCATCGCTTTTTCAGGGGGGTTCCCTTTTTTGCCAGGGGCCCGCGGCGTTATCTGTAGTCACTCCCCCCCCCTAGAGGTCGGCCCTGCTCGTCCATCACTGTAGTACGGGGTAACCTCCAGACTTTTTTTTCTTCTCCCTCTTCTTTTTTTAAAATAAATTTCCTTGATTCTATTTCTCCATTAGGCTGAGGTTAGCGAATCTCCATGGCAACAACATTCATCTCGGATACCATACTCTACCTTCTTCAACCGAAATGTGTGGATATGTGGCTGAGTATAGGTGTATGTGTGTGTGTGGGGGGGGAACTGTGTGTGGGTGCGCGCATGCCCTCTGAAAGTTATTTGGTCTGTTCCAGTGACGAGACTCTAGTGGAAATGTCTTTCAACTCTCAAGTCTAGACAGACACATTTCGCTGATGTCTTATCTAGACTACGACTCAACATACAAATTTTAAAACAAGCTCTTGACTAATTTCTACTGTGTCTATTTTTAAAGAGATCGATAGCTTTTTATATAAATAAATCTGAGTTTGACTTTACAGACATCTGAAAAAATGTGTATACGATTTCAGAATGTCAAAAGCATGAATGCCATTTGTGTTAAAGCTTTCAAGTGTATAACATTCTATTTTTAGTACATTCTCTTACATCTATCTTTACACTAATTGTAAAAACAATAATCGTATTAATGTTTTTAAATTTCCTTGACTATTATTGCTTGTGTATATAAAAAAAATGCAACAGTTAGAATTCTGGTGTTTTGTGAGCCATGAATATGTGTCAGTGATGTGAATCTTGATAAAGCAGGCTCTGGATTGTCTCCCCTTGTTCCAACTCTTTTTTTTTTTAAAGGTACACATAGCCAGCGACGTAGGAAAGGATACTGCTTGTTGTGCGGTCGCACAAGGCGCCAGACTTGTAAGGGGCGCCGAAAGAGCGCTGACATATGTTGTTTTTTTTTGCGCTTTTTTCATATTGTTAAGAGGGCGCCCCAAAATGTAACTCGCACAGGGCTCAACAATAGCTAGCTACGACTCGGTACATACCATAGTCATCTCCTCCTTACACAGACCTAGTCATCTCCCCTTACACAGACCAAGTCATCTCCCCTTACACAGACCTAGTCATCTCCCCTTACACAGACCTAGTCATCTCCCCTTACACAGACCTAGTCATCTCCCCTTACAAAGACCTAGTCATCTCCTCTTACACAAACCTAGTCATCTCCCTTGCACAAACCTAGTCATCTCCCCTTACACAGACCTAGTCATCTCCCCTTACACAAACCTACTCATCTCCCCCTTACACAGACCTAGCCATCTCCCCCTTACACAGACCTAGTCATCTCCCCCTTACACAGACCTAGTCATCTCCCCTTACACAGACATAGTCATCTCCCCTTACACAGACCTAGCCATCTCCCCTTACACAGAACTAGTCATCTCCCCTTACACAAACCCAGTCATCTCCCCTTACACAAACCTAGTCATCTCCCCTTACACAAACCTAGTCATCTCCCCATACACAAACCTAGTCATCTCCCCTTACACAAACCTAGTCATCTCCCCCTTACACAGACCTAGTCATATCCCCCTTACACAGACCTAGTCATCTCCCCCTTACACAGATCTAGTCATCTCCCCTTACACAGACCTAGTCATCTCCCCCTTACACAGACCTAGTCATCTCCCCCTTGCACAGACCATATCTCTTCGCTGCCATATGGCTTGAAATGCCTTCCTTAATATTGCTTATCTTGATGCTTATCTTACTAAGCCGTGTTTGTTCTCCGTAAATCAGAAACACATTGCACCAATGTTCTTAATAAGTTCAAAAAAATTATTATTTGAAATAAAGTGTTGGTATAGCAGCGGCTCTCAACGTTTATTCGCGACTGTACCCATGGGCGTCGCTAGGAATTTTTCCAAGGGGAGGGGGCAAACATTTTCCGGGGGGGGGGGCAAATAACAACTTTATGACATTTTTTTTAAATGTAAAGGGGGGGGGGGAGCAAATGCCCCACTCTTATATGACATTTTTTCAAAATGTAGGGGGGGGGGGGGGGAATACGCCCATGACTGTACCCCAAAGTGTGTGAACGTATATCCACGGGTAGCCTTCACTCGTAGGTTCCCGAAAAAAATTTACTTATTTAAATAATGAAATGTGCTCACCTTTCTAATCCGGTACATGGGCACTTGGTCTGGTGATGATTCACGCAGCAGGCTGGAGACCTTCATCAAACTCTTTGGTTGTTTTTAAACAAAACATCATGTGCACGCTGTGTACCCCCTGAATAACTTTTCCCGAACCCCTTTGGGTACGCGTATCATCGCTTGAGAATCTCTGTGGTATATTGTGTTGGTTACATTTTTTTTTATTTCATAACATCAAGTTTCGAAAATAGACCCGTATCGACTTTCTTTTTGGCCATAGTCCCTGTGGATCGTGGGTTCCAATCCCATCGGCTCTACATTCGTCACGTGACAGACTTATAAGGTAATTGAGCGCCAAGTTGTGGATCAAATGACGTGTTTCTTCCCGCGCGTTTTCCCGCGTACCAAAACTCTTGCTCTTGTTTCACCCCTGCAGTGCTCTCCCCTCCAATGACACCAAATTTAAATCGGTCATTTATAATTATAAATTTGGTTATTTCATCTAAAGCGCTCTTCTGTTATAGATAAAGCACTTAACAATGATTTATCTTTCACCTATGGGGAGCGATAAACGGTGCAACATATTATAAGAGTTTTACTGTAATTTAATTTCTTTTCCCAAGTTTACGGCTGTAAAACGGTGAATATTCCCAGACTAGACATTTTAACACGAAACTAGACAAAACAAATGTGGCCATAATCTTCCGTGAATATTTTATGAAACGAGGTCATTTCAAACATCACAGTGCAACCTCCTTTTTTTTTTTTACTCTCAGCACCAAATTGTTTTCATGTCTGAAAACAGAAAATGCGTTTTAATTTTATTCAGCCTCATTATATTTGGTGTGTGTTTGTGTGTATGTAATTGATTTTTTTCTGAAAGCCGACATATTGGTGCATTATTCTGTCGTGCATCCTCCATATTTAGGTTTCTGTTATATATTAAACTGTAAAAATTACACAAACGTTGCCATTTTTTCAAAGTCATTGGTAGATGATTCCTGCAGAGGCGGATCTCAGGACGGGCGCATCGAGCGCGCGAATATTTAACGGGCCCACATAGCCCAATCTGAAACCCTTTGATATTTTTCTCTTTTCCTAAAGCGCCCAACATTTTCCTCTGCGCCCGAGGCCAAAACAGACATAATTACGCCCACCTGGCTTTCAGTAGGATTATTCTGTGTAGTGTGTATCTTGTAAGCAATGCACAATGTTTAACGTCTATTAACGACAACTCTTACATTCTTTTTTAATTCATTTATTTGCACTTCCGTTAAAAATAGCCTCCCTTTATTCACTATTTGCATCTCACGTGCAGCTTTTTATTTTTTTTTTAAATCTCTCTTTAGCAACCCAGTCATCCTAATAATGGCTAAAAAGAAAGCAGGGAAAGGTCCAAGGATTCAGTTTCCCTTGACCCCTTCCCCCTATTCCCCCCCCCCTTCACCCACTAAAACTGTAGCTCTCGTGTAATACAGTGAAGTTAAGTCTGGGTGTAAACCCAGGCTCTTGGAGACTGCAGGTTGTAAATATAATTCATTTTATACGTCTTCAATTGGCGCCATAGAAATTCCGGGAAAGATTGGTCTCAAATTATTCTGGAATAAAAATAAAATAATGTATGTAGGTCAGCATATTACTGACCTATATATATTCGGGGTAAAAGAAAAAGAAAATAGGTCATACATTTGGCTGGACAATATGTGCAGGTCAGTCAGTGGACACGTTTTCTTAATTAGTTTTATTAACACGTTCTTTTATTTTCTCTAGAATGACCCAGTTACAAAAATTATGTGTGCTGCTGTAGGCTGTTGTAGGCTGTTGTATTCTGTTGTAGGCTGTTGTATGCTGTTGTAGGCTGTTGTAGGCTGTTGTATGCTGTTGTAGGCTGTTGTATGCTGTTGTAGGCTGCTGTAGGCTGCTGTTGGCTGTTGTAGGCTATTGTAGGCTGTTGTGCGCTGTTGTAGGCTGCTGTATGCTGTTGTAGGCTGCTGTAGGCTGTTGTAGACTGTTTTAGGCTGTTGTAGGCTGTTGTAGGCTGTTTTGTATTTGTCTGTTGTTGTTTTGTTTTAGTAAACTGGCTGATATGGAAGGAAACATTAGACTTTCAGACAGACTAGTTAAATAGTTAGACACACAGATCACCATTCAGACAAATAGTCAGACAGACTATCAGACGTTCAGACAGACTGTAAGACATACAGATCACCATTCAGACAAGTAGTCAGACACACTTTGAGACATACAGTGATGCACAGATAGACCCACGGACAGACACTAAATAGTTAGGTAGGTACAGAGATTGATGCATGAATACATAAACAAAACAAAAAAAAATGAAACATAGGACGAGAGAGAGATAGACAGAAGAAGTTTGACGGATATATATATATATATATTCTTTTTTTAAAATCAGAAAACCATATCAACCAAATATAAATGACCTCTAGACAAGTCTACAAATGTATCTGATGCACTGAATGGCTCATTCAACCCGGCAACATGATATCAGGAAAACTGACCAGATTTTGTGTTTGATATTTCCACTCTCACCAAAATAAAATAAAAAAAAAAGAATCTGTCTCGTTCTTTGGGTCGCATATTTTACCAATTTTTCACCCCAGTCGTGTCACACACCCCCCTCCCCCGCCCTTACTGTCCTGCCCCCAACTACCAGACGCCATTGTTCTCTTTCTATGAGATCATACAACTCACGCAGTGACCTTTGGGGTCACTACGTTATTACTGTCTTTATATCCTTTGAAGGTGAGGGAGAGCGGAGGGATGTGGTGGGGGCGGCGGCGGCCGGGGAAGAAGCTTGTCTCTGCAACTATCTCTACGTAGCTGAAGGAATATATTTTTGTAAGGTTGGGATGTTGTTGTTGTTGTTGGGTTGTTGTAACGTAATTGGTGTTTAGCAGTTCTCTTGGAATGTAATTAATGTTTAGCAGTTCTCTTTGTAACGTAATTGGTGTTGAGCAGTTCTCTTGGAATGTAATTGATGTTTAACAGTTCTCTTGGAATGTAATTGATGTTTAGCAGTTCTCTTTGTAACAAAAATCTAAGCATCATGCGGACAATTATTTCAGTGAGACTTTCAGTATCCCAGAGGTTAGGTTCATCACGGATGGCTCAGGTGGCTGGAGCCGTTTGGATTCAAACCCGTCACTACCATCTTCGCCTATAGGGCTCATTAGTGGGGTTTTTTTTTTAGCCAAGGGCGATCATCCATTGAATATAATCGTTTGGGTGGTAGTAGGGGGGGAGGGAGAGAGAGAGATTTTAGATATTGGAATGTAAAACTTGTGATTTCTATGATCTTGGCTGCATTAGCACTGACAGACTTTTTTATTGGATCAGTGTGGTGCCTCGTTGATAGAAAGGTCACCACAGAACAGATAGGAAATCTATGCGACTAAAAGTTTATACTGAACTCAGAGGACATTAACAAACTAATAGACGCTTTTACATCAAAGACATGCAGTCTGAGAAACTCAACTTCATTCTAGACAAAAGAACAAATTGCGGGTTTTCCCAATATTTAGTGCAGATATAAAATAAATGTGTTGGTAAATTTTGTAAAAACAATACTGGGTTTTTAATTATAACGTAAACTGATGTTTGTTTGTTTTTTTTAAAAGCTGGAAAATTCTAACCTCCTAATTTGTTTACATTTCATGTGGTTACCTGTTTAGTGAGAAAACTGATCCAATACATTACCAAAAAAAAAAAATCCGGAATAAAAAATGGAAACTTCAATCGGATATAAAGCACGAAAAGAAAAATAATTCTGCAGTTTAAGTTGAAAACGAATGTAAAACGACAGGAATAATAAAATAAACGAATATTGGAGGGGGGGGGGAACACAACTAACTACTAACAATGATATTTTTTCATAAAACTCATTTCCTCTTTGTGAAGCGAAACAGCACACCATAGCGACACAGACTTACTACAGACTATACATTGGACTGTTGACTTCATACAGTAATACTGTTCACAGTACACCACAAAAATAGCTAGAAACATAACAATCTGTGACATCACATGAAAATAAATATATATATATATAAGTGTCACGCAGCACTGTCTTCCCGAACAACGCCGGGTATAACTGCTAATTCGGTACATGTATCTGATAATCCTACAAGAAAAAAAAGAGTTCACATCCGACGACTGAAATATCTCCACATTAGATGCATGGTTTACTGTACTGGTTTTTTAGAGGTGGCAAATATGGATAGCACCACCCGAGACCAATCCAATGAAGGGGTTACGTAGCGACATTCTAGTGTCGTCTTTGCTGTAAAAACAAACACATATAATCATTGGACCCCCCCCCCACACACACACACACGGGTGTCTCCTTCGGCAGCCCACCTCCGTGTCTTGTGATGAGAGTTGCCTAAAAAAAAAACGTGACGATAAAATACTTATGCAGACAGCTCTTTGTGCTTTTGGGATTCAACTCATGAGTCAGAGGTGGGAACCACTCCCCCATCCCCCCACCCCACCACTCTTAACTCCCACCAGCCGTCCTTTTTTTTTTATTACGGTTCATTATATGACAAAGAGAAATTCGGTCCAATGAAATTAATCTATCAGGCTGGATGATGTGGTCATGCTGGATGATATGGTCAGGCTGGATGATATGGTCATGCTGGATGATATGGTCATGCTGGATGGTATGGTCAGGCTGGATGATATGGTCAGGCTGGATGATATGGTCATGCTGGATGGTATGGTCAGGCTGGATGGTATGGTCATGCTGGATGGTATGGTCAGGCTGGATGGTATGGTCAGGCTGGACGATATGGTCATGCTGGATGGTATGGTCAGGCTGGATGGTATGGTCAGGCTGGATGATATGGTCAGGCTGGATGATATGGTCATGCTGGATGATATGGTCAGGCTGGATGATATGGTCAGGCTGGATGATATGGTCATGCTGGACGATATGGTCAGTCTGGATGATATGGTCAGTCTGGATGATATGGTCAGTCTGGATGATGTGGTCATGCTGGATGATATGGTCATGCTGGATGATATGGTCATGCTGGATGGTATGGTCAGGCTGGATGATATGGTCAGGCTGGATGATATGGTCATGCTGGATGGTATGGTCAGGCTGGATGGTATGGTCATGCTGGATGGTATGGTCAGGCTGGATGGTATGGTCAGACTGGACGATATGGTCATGCTGGATGGTATGGTCAGGCTGGATGGTATGGTCAGGCTGGACGATATGGTCAGGCTGGACGATATGGTCATGCTGAACGCGATATGGTCATGCTGGATGATATGGTCATGCTGGATGGTATGGTCAGGCTGGATGATATGGTCAGGGTGGATGATATGGTCATGCTGGATGATATGGTCTGGCTGGATGATATGGTCAGGCCTAAATGATATGGTCATGCTGGATGATATGGTCAGGCTGGATGATATGGTCATGCTGGATGATATGGTCAGGCTGGATGATATGGTCAGGCTGGATGATATGGTCAAGCTGGACGATATGGTCAGTCTGGATGATATGGTCAGTCTGGATGATGTGGTCATGCTGGATGATGTGGTCAGGCTGGATGATATGGTCATGCTGGATGGTATGGTCAGGCTGGATGATATGGTCAGGCTGGATGATATGGTCATGCTGGATGGTATGGTCAGGCTGGACGATATGGTCATGCTGGATGGTATGGTCAGGCTGGATGGTATGGTCAGGCTGGACGTTATGGTCATGCTGGATGGTATGGTCAGGCTGGATGGTATGGTCAGGCTGGACGATATGGTCAGGCTGGACGATATGGTCATGCTGAACGCGATATGGTCATGCTGGATGATATGGTCAGGCTGAATGATATGGTCATGCTGGATGATATGGTCAGGCTGGATGATATGGTCATGCTGGATGATATGGTCTGGCTGGATGATAAGGTCATGCTGGATGATATGGTCAGGCTGGATGATATGGTCAGGCTGGACGATATGGTCAGTCTGGATGATATGGTCAGTCTGGATGATATGGTCAGTCTGGATGATAAGGTCAGGCTGAATGATATGGTCATGCTGGATGATATGGTCAGGCTGGATGATATGGTCATGCTGGATGATATGGTCAGGCTGGATGATATGGTCAGGCTGGACGATATGGTCAGTCTGGATGATATGGTCAGTCTGGATGATATGGTCAGTCTGGATGATATGGTCAGTCTGGATGATATGATCTGGCTGGATGATATGGTCAGGCTGGACGATATGGTCTTGCTGGATGGTATGGTCAGGCTGGACGATATGGTCAGGCTGGACGATATGGTCATGCTGAACGCGATATGGTCATGCTGGATGATATGGTCATGCTGTATGGTATGGTCAGGCTGGATGATATGGTCAGGGTGGATAATATGGTCATGCTGGATGATATGGTCTGGCTGGATGATATGGTCAGGCCTAAATGATATGGTCATGCTGGATGATATGGTCAGGCTGGATGATATGGTCATGCTGGATGATATGGTCAGGCTGGATGATATGGTCAGGCTGGATGATATGGTCAAGCTGGACGATATGGTCAGTCTGGATGATATGGTCAGTCTGGATGATGTGGTCATGCTGGATGATGTGGTCAGGCTGGATGATATGGTCATGCTGGATGCTATGGTCAGGCTGGATGATATGGTCAGGCTGGATGATATGGTCATGCTGGATGGTATGGTCAGGCTGGACGATATGGTCATGCTGGATGGTATGGTCAGGCTGGATGGTATGGTCAGGCTGGACGATATGGTCATGCTGGATGGTATGGTCAGGCTGGATGGTATGGTCAGGCTGGACGATATGGTCAGGCTGGACGATATGGTCATGCTGAACGCGATATGGTCATGCTGGATGATATGGTCAGGCTGAATGATATGGTCATGCTGGATGATATGGTCAGGCTGGATGATATGGTCATGCTGGATGATATGGTCTGGCTGGATGATAAGGTCATGCTGGATGATATGGTCAGGCTGGATGATATGGTCAGGCTGGACGATATGGTCAGTCTGGATGATATGGTCAGTCTGGATGATATGGTCAGTCTGGATGATAAGGTCAGGCTGAATGATATGGTCATGCTGGATGATATGGTCAGGCTGGATGATATGGTCATGCTGGATGATATGGTCAGGCTGGATGATATGGTCAGGCTGGACGATATGGTCAGTCTGGATGATATGGTCAGTCTGGATGATATGGTCAGTCTGGATGATATGATCTGGCTGGATGATATGGTCAGGCTGGACGATATGGTCTTGCTGGATGATATGGTCAGGCTGGACGATATGGTCTGGCTGGATGATATGGTCTGGCTGGATGATATGGTCTGGCTGGATGATATGGTCTGGCTGGACGATATGGTCATGCTGGATGATGGAACAAACAAGCGTCAATGTATTGCAACAATGGACGCTTTCTAATACAAAGTTTTAATTATGTTATTCAAATTAAGTGTTATTTATATGATTTTATACAATGTTTGATTTCAGAATACTTCACCTGTTGATTGTTCGTGTGTTTTTATTAATGCGTTCACAATTGTGGACTTCCGCAGATCTGGAATTTGATGTAGATGTTCTTCCACGGTTTGCAAAATATATTGCATTTTGAGTTTCATCTTTTGTTAAAACTTTTGCATAATCTGAAATGAGTTTCACCCCTCTTTCAGCTGTATCATTTACAACTTTTATAGAATTAACAATTTTATGTGCTTCCTGGTATTCGGTTGCTGTACTCCACGTGTCTGGTGATGTTCATTCATGAATGCCCAATTTATTCCAAGCACTTCAAATACATATTTTAATCTCTCTGTTACAAAGTCATCTAAGTTCATGCTTACAATTTTATCCATTAATACTTTGCCTTCAAGCCTTTTTACCTGGCTTTTCAAGTGCCATCAACATTTTTTCTTTAGTTTGGTTATCAACACCTTTGCTGAAATATGAGACTCACTAGGTCTTCAGTTAAATACTATAAATGTCATGCAATGGTTTTAAAGGCACATTCAGCGACTTCTTTGTCAAATATTTTGAAATTATTTAATTTCTTAATCAAAGTCAGGTCATTGTGAGGAGCAGATGAAGAGATGGAAACCAATGTTCCATGTAATTCAAAATTTTAAAATATCAAAAATCGTAGATTTTTTTCTTCATTTTTTGTTAACTGAAATAGATGTCGAAACAAGTAAATTTTAATAGAGTACAGTGCTTTTGCCACACATCATGCTTGGTGCATAGCGCCAGGAGTACGGAAAGTTATTCCGCTTTGGCCTAGAGGAATTTCTCCTAAAAAAATTATCGACAGTTACACAAATTCTTTGTAATCGTCGCGGGGTTGTTTTGCTCCTTGCAGCATATTTACAGCAAATTCTACTGTTGATGGTATAAGTGAACCATTAACTTTGAGATCTGCATCAGTTAAATGCCATGATTCAGAATTAAGTTTACTCCCCTGATCACGAAATCGTTGAAACAACTAAATCCCTGGACCAGATGATGCCCCAAAACATGTTTTGTAAACATGGGATAAAATCCCTTCATGAACATGGTGTCGACAGGCTGTGTATAATAAAGATTTTCCAATTAATTTCTCCAGCAGGGTACAAGCAGCTGAATGTATACCTGTGTTGCTTGAAGTAGTATCAAAACTGAGTGCCATAATTTTGTCATATGAAATGTTCCAATCTTTTAAAGCTTATCCAATGATGCAATACTACAGTGGGTGTTCTGAATTTCGACAAACTTATTTTATTTTTTAACTTATTAATTTTCCCCAAAAAAAATGATTTGTATTATGTAGGATGACTCATAAATTAACAAAAAATGAAATACTGATAGCATTCCCAACCCAATTATTAAAATAGAAGAGATAAATATGAAAAACGTATAAAAAATGTGTGTGGATTCGAGTAACCTTGCAAACTTAAACTGCGTTGAGCAACCCCTAATCATCAACGGATTGTCTCCAAAATTTACCAATATAATTTTTTCATTAAATGGAACCAAAAAAAAGGTTGAGAGCATTTAAAAAAAAATGTTTACCATGCATTTGTTTGTTACCCTAATATATATATATATATATATATATATATATATATATATATATATATATATATATATATATATATTGTGTGGAAGGTGTGTTGGACTGTAGACAGAGGGATTGTAATGGATAGGCAAAATAGGCCGCTGCCTAGAGCCAGAGGCGTACCTAGGGTGGGGGAGGGGGGTCCCAATTCGAAAGTCCCCCCGGGCTCCAGCTTGAGGGGGGGCCCCAAAATTTTTTTTTTTTTAAATTAAGTATCAAGTGCATTATCTCATGTCATGGTGTCGAATGTCAAAATGCAGGGGCCTTCAAAGTATCCAAGCCACCCGGGCCCCCAAATCCCTAGGTTCGGCACTGCCTAGATCCCACAATGGGACCTCTGTCGAGACTATGATGACTTAAGAGTTAGGGGCAGTCTAAGGGGGTCTTAATTATCAACGGTTATTAGGGGTTCATAATCTGCCCTATTGCCAAGTGGCCCTTATAGCCCCAAACGTAGTTTTTCCTAGGGCCCAGAAATGTAGCTTTGACTATTTCCCCGAAACGTACAAATCGGCTGGAGCCACCACATACGTTTGAACGGCACTAATTAAATATATATATATAACACCTACCATCGACAGAGCAGTGTTACTTAATGAAAGATCTATTTATGAACGGTGTTAAGTAGAACATGAAATGTGATATACCTTTTGTACACAATAGTGGTATTAGTTGTTTGCTTGTTTTTAGCCGTTGTACTTTTAATGAATTGGACTTAGTAAGAGTGCTTGTGTACATGTTAGAAGAAATGACGGGCAGGTATGGGGAAATAGAGGAGTACAGTTAAACACACAAAGTAACTGACTGATATAGGGAAATATAGGCGGACAGCTAAACACACAAAGTAACTGACTGATATAGGGAAATATAGGCGGACAGCTAAACACACAAAGTAACTGACTGATATAGGGAAATATAGGCGGACAGCTAAACACACAAAGTAACTGACTAATATAGGGAAATATAGGCGGACAGCTAAACACACAAAGTAACCGACTGATATGGAGAAATATAGGCGGACAGCTAAGCACACAAAGTAACCGACTGATATGGAGAAATATAGGCGGACAGCTAAGCACACAAAGTAACCGACTGATATGGAGAAATATAGGCGGACAGCTAAACACACAAAGTAACCGACTGATATGGAGAAATAGAGGCTTACAGTTTAACAATGTAACTGACAGACATATGTGGGGAAATAGAAGAGTAAAATTAAATACACTGTCTGATGAATATAGTGACAGAGAGTTATAAGCAGACATGTAAAAATTGAAATAAATATTCATTGACTGGCGCATATAATGATGGATGGATGGATGGGCTGATTAAGATGTATATATATATATATATATATATATATATATATATATATATATATATATATTTATAGATAGATAGATAGATAGATAGACAGACAGACAGATAGATAGATAGATAGATAGATAGATAGATAGATAGATAGATAGATAGATAGATAGATAGATAGATAGATAGATAGATAGATAGATAGATAGATAGATAGATAGATAGATAGATAGATAGATAGATAGATAGATAGATAGATAGATAGATAGATAGATAGATAGATAGATAGATAGATAGATAGATAGATAGATAGATAGATAGATAGATAGATAGATAGATAGATAGATAGATAGATTAGATAGATAGATATCAACTCCTCCTTTGTGTCAATTACTTCCATGATGTCATCCATCAACTCCAGTTCTATTCCTGTCGGTTTAATGGACATTACGGTGACGCTAAAATTGCCGATTCCCTCCGGCCGCCGCGGTCAGAAAAAATCGGAATTATCTTGCAAAATCTACTAGCCATGGCTGTCTCCATTAGCCCTGTAAATTGTGTACCCTTTTGCACCAGCATCGCCCATCTCACCCACCCACCCCCCACCTCCCTAGCAAACCCAAACACCACCCGTCACACGCTGCAACATGGCCGTTACTGTCCACCCAGATTCAGAGGTAGAGTCAAATTGAGTTAATTAATTCGGTGCCACTGCTACTGCCAACCTTTAAATAGTTTCGTTTAATTAAAGCGATGAACTTATCAAAAGGGAAGCAACTGCTGACAGATGGCAGTAAAAGCTGAGATTATGTGCCCTGGCTCGAATGGACCCCCCCCCCTCCCCCCCACACACACACAATACGCCACCCCGCTACCCTGCTGTTGTGTTAAACTAATTTAGCCTGTGTTTGATTGAATTTTAAAACTGGTGAACTGGATGAAGATAAATGACACACTAGCTGACCAGTGGACATCCTGCCTTTGATTTCATAAGGCTAATGAAAGTATGACGTCAACATATGGCCTCAATGTTTTATCTCCAGAAACAAGTTGTGACGTGTTCTCTGCAGGTGCGGGCAAACTTTTGAAATCGCCAAATTGTATCCCTTGTATTAATGATAAGTGATAGACATTTGATTTTTAAAATATTATATGCTTCATAATATGTCTTTCAAACTCATTGTTAATATTTATTTATCCATACAGACGCGCACACTTTTATTCAATTAATACAATCCGTATGTAGGCCTATGAGAACATCGTGTAGGTGAGTAAGAAATTAAGAAAGATAGTAAGAAGCTGAATTAAACTTGCGCGCGGGTGCTGTATCGTGCCACACCAACTTTCCTCTGTGCTGCAAACTGGCGGAGAAAAAAGTTAATTTGCTAATTATTGCAATGCTTCGTTTTTGATTTTAACATTGAGAGAATTAATTACTGTTTAAACAAATAATAAACATATAATTTAAATGGGGTTTGGTTGGTTAGCGTTGACGGGTAAAACTTAATTTGCGATATATGAAAAGTAGGTCATTTCTGCACGTTAGTTAGGTGGCATAAATTAGCACCCATATCTTTTACCTAATGGTGTTTGCTTTGGTTTGGTTTAGTTGGTTGGTTGTTTGGTTTGGTTTGTTTTGGTTTGTTCGGTTGGTTGGTTTGGTTGGCTAGCTTTGACGAATAAAACGTAATTTGTGATGTATGTAATATAGGTCATTTCTGCACATTAGGTAGGTGGCATAAGCAATAAGCACCCATATGATGTGTTAGATATCTTTCAAGTGTCACGTTTGAACTCCCGCCTTACCGGGCAACGCCGGGTTCACTAGTGGTGTATATATATTTTATTTTTAATTATTTTATTTTTAAAAGTCTTTTTTTTTTTGTTAAGTTATGGGCTGTTGTTGTTGTAGCTTAAAGACAATGTCACGTGATGCTAGCAAATAAAAACAACAACAACAAAACTGGCGTGAGGTAAGGACGATGTGACGTGTCAGCTCAACCACCTAGTACGATCCAGGATGTCCGCCGTTTTGATGGTTTTGAAAGGGGATTAATAAATGTTGCCTTTACATTTACACTCACAGCATCTCTACTCGCAGGGCTGCCGCGTGTGGTGGGGTGGGGGAGGGGCGGCCAGAACGCTTGTCAGGCACCACGGACCTTGAGGGAGGGAGGGGGTCAGGCATCGCTGTCGAAATTTATTATTTGTATTAGTAATTTATTGATTGATTTTTTTTTAGGCGGGTGGTGGGAGATGTAACCCAGTTGTGAAGTTTGTCAGCGCCCCCCCCACCCCCACCCCCAGATATTATAGCGTCGCCACGATTGGTCAGCTCGTTTCACCATACACTGTTTCCAGCTTTGAGCATGAAATATATATATTAACAGCGAGTCGATGATGTGAAGCGGAACTCGGACTTAACTGCCAGATTTATGTCGTAAATATCCAACGAGCCTAATTTGTTTTTATTTGTGATTCATTACCATCCAAAATTATTACATGTGCGTGCATATGATAGAAGAGAGGTGGGGGGAGGGGGGAATACTTCAAGTGGAAAGAAGGGCGGGTAATCCGGTGAAGGAAGGAGGGTGGTAAATCGTTAGTGCAGATTTATGGCCCTTGAATCAAAGTGTTTCTAATGAGGCATTCATGATCATTATCGCTAGACCCAAGGTAGAAGAAGTGGGGGAAAAAAATGAAACTGAGCTATACGAGCGTGTGTTTAAAAAAACTGAGTTATGGGTTTATGTGTTTAAAACAAAAAAACCCAGCACAGAACAGGAATGTTCCGTTGTTCTGGTTCATCGGACACTCTGGCAGACCCGTCTCGCTTGATCGGAGTGTTTAAAAAAAAAACCTGGCTCTACGGCTTGGCCCCCGCATGGTGAGGTTGGGGGAGTACCAGGTGAACCGTTTTACACCTGACCCCCCCCCCCACATGCTACAAACACACCTTCGTTTCCCCCCCCCCCATCCCTCCTTCCCTCTCCCGTCTAAATACCGTAAACACCTCAGCATTGTACCGGTAATCGCATGCAGCTTCGATACCACAACATGCTATATTGTTGTCGAAAGTAATCGTCCACGGCTTCGATACCATAACAAGTTGTTAGAGTCTCTCAATTACTGCTGCACACAATAAATAATCCAGTCGAGATTTTGACATGTAATTATGCACAGGATTTATTTAACAGCAGAGACCCATAAAGTAAGATCAAGCTATTTGTTTTTTGTTGTTTTTTTTTATCTGTAATGTATAAATCTTTATTTATCTGTAATTTATAAATCTTTATTTATGGTTCATGTTTTCTATACAAAATAAAAAAAGAATACATGCCTTGAATGATACGTATAGTCTTGTTATTGTTTTGCTTGTTTGTTTAGATATTGTTTTCATTGTTGTTATTGTTTTTACGAACGTTCAACTACTTCCCGGTTATTGAAATCTAGATCGCTATACTTCTTGTCTACAGTCAGTGCTTTAAACGTGTCGTAAGTAAAGTTCCCTTAGCCCTAACGGGCCATCGGGTCAGATGAAGTGTAGAATTCATCTGTTTCTATAACCTCGGCATATGAAGGGATTGTGTGGTTAGCACAACGCCCTTGCCGGTCTTTACTTCCCCCAACGTAAAAGTCAAGTAACCCATTTATAAAGCTGGGTGGACTTGTGGGACGACTTTGAAACACATTTCACTTGGAAAAATTCCCATGGTTCTCACCGAGTATCGAATCGAACCCAGGACTCTCAGGTTGAGTGTCGAGTATCTACAGCACTTGGCCATCCGTGCCACTGTTTTCATTTGTGTTCATTAATAACTTTCTGAGGAACAGTCATTCAGTCTTCTAATTTTATAAAAGAAATATAAGTGACAATATAAATCCTTGCCGCCTGAGCCGTTCCTAGATCTTGGAGCCCTAGCGTGAGATTTTCAGAGAAAATGATGGATCCCTAGGCTAAAGTACTTACATGCCCCCCACCCCCCTGAATAGATCTTATTACAGGATGGGGGGGGGGTCCATTTTAAGTAAGAGGACCCTGGGGTGGCTGGCAAGATTGCCGCCTATCCATCAGAACGCCCCTGTTAGCCAATGAAAAGAAATTGTGAGTTAGTAATATCGGTCTTTCCCATAAATCATTTTTTGAGTATTTCCGTTCTAGGACAAGACAAATCCTAATTTATTTATTTTTTATGTTCGGTGTATTCAAATGTCAAAACCATTGACTAGTAATGGGAGATGTATAATTATATATAAAGTATTCTTTGTGCATGTATTGTAATAATATTTTAACATTGTGTGTAGATATGTATCTCATAACTGTAGTGTGTGGTTAGGGTAGGCCTTCGGCCGATAAGACCGATAGCTCCAAATCGGGCCCCGCCCCTGGCAGGGGCCCCGCAATTTTACATTTATATATTTACAGTAATAGTTGTTGTTGTAAACAAAAACATTAGAAGAGGGGCCTTGCAAGCAACCGTTAAAATGGGCCCCGGCAATTCGTAAGGCCGGGCCCCCTGTGTGTAGGATATAGGTCAAGTAATGGAAAATAATTATCGGTAAGAGGAGACAATTCAGGCGAAATTTTACCCTCGAGCTTTCAATATACTCTGAGACTGAGAAATTTATTTTTTTTTATAGAAATTATGGAAAACAGAAACTGGTGTCTTCTAAATGAGACTACCTGCCCCATCCCCCACCCCCAGCCGAGCCAGGACTTATATCAACTAACCATCTTTGGTTATTTTCTGTGTTTGCTTTTGTGTATTCTCTTCTGCGGACCAGCTAAATTCCCCCCCCCAGACCATCGGTTGCCGACCGTTGATTTAGAAAATGTATGGGCCAGCGACGGGGATGAGTGGGGGGGGGGAGGATATAAGTCCGGGTGGGCCAGTCAAGTGTTTCAGTTTCCCAACCACCACCCCTTGAAGCATCGCCTCTCGCAGCATCGCCTCTTCTGTTCTCTATTAAACAATTCTGCCTTACTTGCTATTTCCACAATGTCCACAATGCTATTGTTATTGTTTTGTTTGTCTGTTTTTCCTAACTTTGTGTACTTAAGTATAGCCATTTTTCACTGGATGGTATGTATGGTTGTATTTCTTTACAGAACACGGTACATTGCGTGGTCTTGAGATGTCATGGAAAAATGAAAACATCATAACGTCTTCTAACGCGGTAATATAAATGGGAGAAACAGAATCACAAAGTAACTACGCCCTAGGCCAGCCATGGGGCAAAACAAAGGCCCGCGGGCTACATCCGGCCTGTCGGACTATTTAATCCGGCCCGCAACGCGAAATAAAGCACGGCATAATCCTTTTATGTTATGATTTTTGTACTTTTAATCCATCCGCTCTTGGTCCGTTCGGCCAGCCAAAGTGTAAAAAAACCCAATGCGGCCCGCGGCTCAGAAAGGTTGCCTACCCCCTGCTCTAATCCCCCTACACCCTGTTGTAGTTTTTCATATGCGCGAAGAAAAAAGTTTACAAAATTAAACAAAATTATACGTATGAAAAAACAAACCAGCACAATCAGTGTTATTTACTTCGCGGATAGAACCAAAGTCAATAAGTTAAAGTACAAAACCTCATTATTCTGTGTGGATCTGGGTTTAATCCACAACGAGATCTGGGTGGACAGACTGCTTGATTCCTCCCCTGCTTCCCCCCCCCCCCCCCCCCCCCGTTTCCCACAATCTGATACAGACAGTGAGCTAGAAGAATTCACTGGCTGAAGCTTTTGAACTGCCAACGTCTGACTCTACTAGCTGACCCTTCCTCTCTAAATGTCAGCACTTATGCGTCGGTCGATGTAAGTAAAAAAAATACTCACGTAAAAGTGATTTTATTTTATATTACTTCACTCCATTAACACGTGGACCTTGACACTTGTCATTTTTTTTAACTTTCGTTGACAGAGAGTAAGCAAATAAACGACAAAACCCGCAAAAGAGAGTAAACAAAGAAACGACTAAATCCGAAAAAACTGTCACCATTACTTTGCCTTAAAGAGTGTACCGAAGTGATGGGTACTTGAAGTAATTGACTGTATTTAGACACGTAATGATGCATTTCAGGCGATAATTACATGGACCTAGGTTAGTGAGTCTGACCTGGATCATGCAGGTTATGAGATTGAATCCCAACAATGACGTATTATGTCTAGGTGACTAGGGCAATCATCCCAAGAGGGGGTGACAGACAGGCACGCCGAGAGGGGGGCAGGGGGGATCATTGCCAGGAGGCCCGCATCTGTAAGGGGGCCCGGCCGCCCCGATCATGTCAATTTTTTCACGACTCATTGTTTATTAAGGGGCCCGCAATGATGTCCTGCCCTGGGGCCCTTGTTGGCTCTCGGCGCCCCTATGGTTGCGGTTAAGGTAAATGACCTACATATGTGGCTTTCTTCCCCGCACATGACTTACTCAAGGCCACGCCCACTGCTGTAGACCTTGATGTATGCCTCCGTGGTCTAATCAGCTCCTACTTTCGCTATCGATATCAGTTGCTATAAAGATGGTCATATACCGTGTGGTGATCATTTCATAAATTATGGACCTTAATTCATAAATAAACTGCCTGCAAACTTCATATTTGAAAGAATAGTATAAATTGGCGAGATCGCTAGCTACAATAAGACAGGGTATAAACCTTACAGAGCTGCAAACTGCATTCATGCTTTACAACTAGAGCTGTAAACTACATTCATGGTTTACAACTAGAACTGCAAACTATATTCATGATTTACAACTAGAACTGCAAAATATATTCATACTAAATAATGACTTGAACATTAAAAACTAATTAATTGTCATTAATTGACAACGTATAGTTTTGACTGACAGACAAACTACAAGCAGATCTGATCGACATAGTTGACAGTCATCTACAAACGCGTTTAAATGATTCTAAAAAATCATACACAATCATGCACAATCATACACAATCATACATGGTTGATTGATTACTAGCAGTCAGCTTGTAAGACTGAAAAACAATTCTTTTAACTTTTTATTGAAGATACCAAACTGTCAAAGACAAACATGGCAAATAGGATTTTATATGAAAAAAAAAAGGCCGATTGAAATGAATGTTTGTGTTTGTAATGTCTGTATTTCAAGTTGTATTTATAATGTAAATTAGGTTTGATTATTTTTTTTTATTTGTGGCGTGCCGGAAAAATGCTAATCATGCCTTGTGTTTGCCATCTTTGTTCTAAGCTGTAAACAACTGGAGATGAACAACAAAACATAGCTCACTTTAATTACCTCTTGTCAGTAATTCAATTACACTTTCTGTGTGGGTTAGTGTGCATGTGTGTTAGTGTGTTTGTGAGAGAGTGTGCATATCGCAGACATTTTTGTGTTTTTTTTAAAAATCCCCCGACCACTTGAGGTATTTAAAACACACACACACACACTAAGTATTTCATACCTTTTGACACCAACACTCCAATACCCCCCTCCTGATTCGTTATTCGATACCCGATCGATGATTGAATCTGTTTGACACAATTCCCGGAGCGATTCACAGACCTGAAGAATGTTTGTGTCAAACGATTTCATTCAGTTCTGGTAGAGGTGCTAAGAATCTTTTTTAATTAAGAGACACGTTTACAACTGTTTAAAAAAAAAATTTCATGAATTTGGTTATCCCCTCTTTCTGTACACCCCCCCTCCCCAACCTAAATAACGTAAAATACAACTTGACAAATGTATAGGTATGTGTTCATTTTGCTGGATTTATTTATTCAGAGTTAAGGGAGATGGGAGGGAGGGGGGTGACTTTTGAGAGTGATTCGCCCAGCGTGAGAGTTAACTCAGCTGTGTTCAAGATCTTTGATTTCTTCTCTACGTTCAGGCTGTCCATCGATTTGTTCCAATCATAAATGCGTAAAACAAAAAAAAAACCTGGTGAATGTTTACAGTAGTACTATATAAATGAGTTGATTTGTGAGTGTGAGGTTACTTTGGTAGTAAATATAGTATCAAAAAAGCTGAACTTACCAATTCTGGGTACATGTATATCAATTAGAGATATTTTATATGTTATTTATGTCATGGGTTATGTTTCTTAGTTACGACTGAAACTGGGTCAAAAAGTTTAGTTTTTTTTTCAATGATCTTCGTGCTCGGCTTATTCCCAAACTTTTTGTTTCGGTATTTTAATTTCCGAAGCCAATAATGGTGATTTTTAGAATTGTTTATTTTTATAAGCAGCTACACAGTTATACTGGCTACATCAGGGCCGGTTTTTGGGGAGGTGGGGGGGGGGCATAGGCAGAGACCTGGAGAGGTATTAGGGACGAGGGCATTTTGTTAAATGACCTGTCGATGCCCTTAGAACATCTGATTTGAAAAAGGGCAGTTTAACAATGGCGGCTTTAAGCTATGGCCCAGTTCACCCATTTATAGTGATTAAAACTTCATTTCAACAAACAAAACCTGCAGCCCAAAGTTTCGTTAATGCCAACCTTCTGGCTGTGAAGACGGCGAAGAGATATGTCCTTCTTGTCTACTTTTGTCTACTGCTGTTTATTGCTGTTTACTGCTGCCTTCTGGTGTTTATTGCTTTTTACTGTTGCCTACTGCTGTTAATTGCTGTTTACTGCTGCCTACTGCTGTTTATTGCTTTTTACTGCTGCCTACTGCTGTTTATTGCTGTTTACTGCTGCCTACGGCTGTTTATTGCTGTTTATCGCTGTTTACTGCTGTTTACGGTGACATTTTTTTCGCAGCCTGAAATTCCAGGGCCCCCTAACCACCTGAAGTAGCTGTGGCCCTTCTGAGCCATTTCCCGTCCAATGTCTTAGTAAATTTATCATTATTTTTAAATAATACATTTTCAAAGTGACGGCCCCAACCCAAGGCTTGTGGCCCCAGGCAATTGTTTGGGTTGGCCTCTTCCTTGCGTTGGCCTCGATGCCAATCCATTCCCTTAAAACACACACTAACACACACACACACACATATACACAAACAAACAAAAGTAATCACAGTACTGCGAGCGAACTTTCTTGAATTCTATCGGTCACAGTATGACATTATTACTACCTTAAGCCAATGAGGTTAAAGTTCAGTACCTGTCCGAGTTGGATACGCGAGCACTTTTGCAATCTACGAGAATTGGAACCGACCGATAAGCCACAACATTTCGAAAACTGCGCTGGAATTCGTTACGTTTCGTTCATTTCTATTGTTTTTGTTTTTGTTGTTGTTGTATGCTGATGTTTCTAATTACTTCAGACGTAAGAGAGTGATCCACATGGGGCTCCATTATTCACCTGTCAAAACTCAATATGCCGCGGGAGATAAATGGGAGCGTGTCCCATCAGAAGTTTGATGGTGTTGATCAAAACAGAAAATTAATAATACATGTTGGCTATGCTGTTGTTTGGTATGCTGCTGTTGTTTGGTATGCTGCTGTTGGGTATGCTGCTGTTGGGTATGCTGTTGTTTTGTATGCTGTTGTTTGGTATGCTGTTGTTTGGTATGCTGCTGTTGGGTATGATGTTGTTTGGTATGCTGTTGTTTGGTATGCTGCTGTTGTTTGGTATGCTGCTGTTGGGTATGCTGTTGTTTGGTATGCTGTTGTTTGGTATGCAGCTGTTGTTTGGTATGCTGTCTTTAGGTATGCTGCTGTTGGTATGCTGTTGTTTGGTATGCTGTTTTCCTTTCTGTGAACACTTTGCGTCACTTTGGAATAGACAAGAAAGGGGGTGGGGTTGGAATGTAGTGTGATAATGTACCTGTTGGATTCCTGCTGATAAGTTATTTCACCCCTCCCACCCCCACCTTTCCATAACCTTCTCATCATGAGTTAACCTGTATTTTATTGTTTAGTACAATATAGGGGGGGGGGGAGAGAAAGCATATATATACCGATATTCCATACACTGCTTAAGTTTCACAATTAATCTAGTGCCTATAATCTTTTTTTTGTTAAATCTTTCATGGGCCTTTGATTGACAGACCAACTGCCCAATGCGGCAATGCCCTTCACACATACACACACACACACACACTCACACACACAACTACCGACATTAGTATCAAATATTTTGTTATTCATTTTTTTTCCCCGTTCATGATGAAATAAGACAGATTACCAAGGTCCCTGATTATTTTCTCCCATCTTTAATTAAGATTCGATTCGCTCAAAGTGAGACAATTCTCACATTCCGTGTGTTTATATCCCCACAGTACTTTGATCCGAACACAAATTTGCCCGTGAGTCTAATGGATGTTACATAATCGTCACACAAAAACACTAGGTTGATATTGCGTAGTCATAAAAGATTGAAGGAGGTTTGGGGGGGGGGGGTGTAGTAGGTATTGTTTTTAATGTGTAACATGATGTCACGTTGGCTGCCTCAGAAATTCTTGGTGGTAGAGTTATAGGCCTTACTCTATTAGCGCGATGCATGTAACGCGTTCGAATCCCAGTGAATTACCTCCAATCCCTGCAGCTCCATTGAGAGTTTCTTAGATGTATGTGCTTGGAGGTGGGGGGGCCCGGCTTTATATTTTATATGAAATAGTTATGTAAATAGGCCCTGTGGCCGTCGAAGAGAGTGGGGGGGGCGGCTAGGCGGCCTTCTAGTTCACTTACCTGTAAAGCAGCTGTGGTTCTGAGATTATGACAGATCCATTATAATTAAGAATACTTCAGTCGGGACACATTTGTGCTCCAGGGGTACGTCACATTAATTAGCCAGGCCAGATCGGCTGGAGGTGGAGGGGGGAGGGCGGGGATTGGGGGGGGGGAGGCGGCATTTCGTTCAATGGGATGAAGGACGGTTGAGCTTTCAAGACATCAACTGCGTCACCTCACACAAAAGGTTTACAGAATAAAACGTCCGCGTGATGTTTGTCCCAGTTATATACACCGGGGATAGAACTACGCCCACTCGATGTTGCAAATAAAATGTTTTTAAAAAAATCTATCTATTTTAGAACGCACACACACACACACACACATATATATATATATATACATATATAACTTTTTAGGCCGGGTCGACCAATTGACATATTTACTTGGCATACTTTTTCCCAGATTTAAAAAAAAAATCTGGTCTCCCACATTGCATACAGAACAAGTAAACAGTCGCCCGGTTTCTATTTTTGTTTGTGTTGGTTTCGTTTTGCTTTTTTTAATTCCGACACTCCTACAACCCAGACTCTGTCCCCCGCCCCATCCCAGCCCCCGCCCCCTTTTACCCACGCACACACACACACACACATTATACATTTAAAGATCCACCACACACACAAACACACACCAGGAAATCCAATTCTCAGTCCGTTGTGTCTGCTAGCTGAATTCAGCCAAGAGATTTAATTGAAAAAGAAAAAAATATACTAAACACCCATATATCAATGGATTACTTTACTTACATATCAAGAATACTACAGGTGGCTGATTACAGAGATCTTTTTTTTAAAAGATCATGATCTTTTCAAACGTGGGTTGTTGTTGTTGTTGTTTTCTTGAGTTGTTTACTTTCTATGACATCATACAATGCACTGTTTATTTTAATCTGACTACTTATATGTTACTTACTTTCTATCTCTTTTACCTCTCTCTCACTCTCTTTGTCACTCTATCTTTCTCACTCTCTCGCTAACTCTCCCTCTCCCTCTCTCTCACTCTCTTTCACTCTCTCTCTCACTCTCTCTTTTCCTTTCTCCCTCTCTCTCTCTCGCTAACCCTCCCTCTCTCTGTCTCACTCTCTCTTATTAACTCACTCTCTCTCTCACTCTCTCTCGCTAACTCTCCCTCTCTCTCTTTCACTCTCTCTTTCACACTCCCTCTCTCTCTCTCACTCACTCTCTCGCTCTCCCTCTCTCTCTCTCTCTCTTCATCTTCTTTCTCCCTCTCTCTCTCTCTCTCTCTCTCTCTCTCTCTCTCTATCTATCTATCTTTCTCTCTCCCATTTTACTCTTCAGATTGTTATCATCTCTTGTCGTTCTTTTTTTTTCTTCGTTTTATTCCTTCACATATTATTTTTGTTTATCTTTCCCCTCTTATCTGTCTCTCAATCTCTCTGTCGTTCTGTCTGCCGTCCAAGATGGTCAGTTAAACAGGATGGAGATGACTCTAGCGGGAACTTAGTCTGGAATCTCACCCACGAGTGTACCCATTTTTTTTTTTAGAAATCTTTTTTTGAAATCTTCACTTAGGCACGAGCGAAGGCGCCCGTGGAGTGCCTCCTTAACCACTGCACCACCGAACATGAAGAGCGGATAATGTGTCCTTACAAGTGGGTGAACATGAAGTTACAGGATGTGATCCTGGAATGGAAATAAATATCTGAAAATGGATAAGCGCCCTTTTTTATGGTTTTCGTGTGCCCATGCAAGTGTGTATGCGTGTATGTCATTGTGAATGTGTGTGTGTGTGTGTGTGTGTGTCAGTAAGTGTGTAGGTGTGTGTGTGTATCCGGATCAACGGGAATCCTTCCAGTGTGGGCGGGATATATTTATCTTACTGTCGTTATGGCGGATGTTTGTATGGCCTCAACGTTTTAAATTACGTAAATACACAAAAACGTATAAAATCTAGAAATAGGATTGAATTGTGACATTTCATTGCAATTTTACTAATATTGCGGCCCGGGGGGGGGGGGATTTATTAAAAAGATTTGGCAACAATGAGATTCTGTTTTCTCTCTTCCTTCCCCCTTCTCCATTCAGCCTCTCTTACTGAGACCACTTCTTCCTACAGCCTCTCAAAGTGAGGCCCTACCCCCCACCCCCAGCCTCTTTCACTAAGACCCCCTAGCCTACTCCTCCTCCTGACTATTAAGAGCCACCAGACCGTGACGTACGTCAATGAATAATCTTGTACACAC